>JAOANK020455626.1:0-13146 GCA_026257165.2 Telfairia occidentalis | reverse complement strand
AGTAGGGATTGTCAGTAGATATCAATCAAATTCAGGATTTGGTCACTAGACTGCAGTTAAAACGATCCCACGTATCTTCAGAGAATGAGGGATTGCATGCGTGTATGGTGCTAAGGATTTGATCCTTATAGGATACACTGACTCTAATTTTCAGACTGATAGGGATTCTAGGAAATCCACATTAGGATCAATGTTCCCTCTTAATGGAGGAGCTGTAGTCTGGAGAAGCACAAAGCAAGGCTGCATTGCTAACTCTACCATGGAGGCAGAATATGTGGCTGCTTGTGAAGCTGCCAAAGAAGTAGTATGGCTCAAAAAATTTCTGACAGATTTGGAAATAGTTCCTAATATGTCTAAGCCCATCACCCTTTATTGTGATAATAGTGGTGCGGTGACAAATTCCAAGAAGCATAGGAGCCACAAGAGAGGAAAACATAGTGAGCGCAAATATCATCTCATCCGGGAGATTGTGCATCAAGAAGGCATGATAGTCACGAAGGTAGCTTCAGAGCACAATGTTGCTGATCTATTTACAAAGGCTCTCACGGCTAAAGTGTTTAAGGGTCACCTGAAGAGTCTGGGTCTACGAGACATGCATCATCTTATCTAGGGCAAGTGAGAGATGTTTGTTGGAGATAATGCCCTCGTTTATTGTATTGTACACCTACTAGTTTTAGGACAAGTGGGAGATTGTTGGGGGTGGTGCCCTAAATCTCGTGAGTTTCGTATTTTGTAATTATTGTAAACAAGTTATTTATTTAATAAAATAAGATGTTATTTTATTTCACTTATAGTGTGCATTAATCCAATCAAATAAACTAAGATCGAATGTTATTTTATGTAATTTAAACATGTATGTAGCAGACATACAAGTATATCATGTTTAAATAATAATCTAAATGGTCTATAGTATATGGATAAGGTTGGGTACCTAATCGTGGTAACACTATTGGATACGACCCATTTTGTAATTGTTACAAGAGTTGTAAAGTGTTACAAACAATTATGATCCTAATCGTTCATGTAAGGACGTGTGAGTGGGATATCCTATACATAGAGTTTATATAAGACCGGACCGCAGAATAATTAGTCTCTCTTTATAACGCCGTTGCTTGAAGAGATTAACATTTCACTAGGATGATCATAGGTGACTCGACCTTAATCCTGAGTGAGTTGTGAACTCCTGCCTATAAGGGCAATCCTTTGATCTCTATGGGTGAGAGTGGCCAAGTTAGCCTACTCAATAAGCCTACCATTTTGGGAATTTTCCCGAGTAAGTAGCTGGGAATATTAATACACGAGATGAAATTCGCTCATTCCCGTTTCAAAGGTAAGTAGATGAATTGTTCTCTTAATGGCTGATTCTGGGTCTTGAATAATGAGACGTCTCACCCTCTCACTAGCAAGAGAGGGGTCTCGTTATAGTTGGACTATGATTAATTGTTCATTAGAGGGATCGATAACAAGTTCACCGTGTGGTGGTGTTTGGGTTTTATTCCTACTATGGATCGGTACGTGAATTAAAGAAGAAAAGTTCATCAAAGGTATTTTCTTGTTCTTTCTCTGTACTGTGTTTATTGCATTTTACTGTACCAAATTGGGTATTGAAAAACGCTTCCGCTTGGAATTAGATTCCTTCAAGGGTAAGAATGAAATTTTTTTGTTTTGCCAAGTTATTGCATTGAAATTTATATTAACATAATACTTTAACATGCAGAGGTATCCTAATACTAAGAGCCTAAGGAACAAGTCTTTCCCACATTATAATGAGTTGACACTCATATTTGGTAAGGATAGAGCGACAAGTGCTAGTGCACATACCCAAGTTGAGATGGCCACTACTGCTGTAGACATGATGGGGAGGACACCGTCGGCATAGAATCACAACAATACTACATCCCTGATCCACTTGACGTCGACACAATAATGCACATGTATGACGATGAGAATCCAGAGACACCCACCAGTGTCGCCCCTACTACAAGAACATTTGCTGCAGAAAAGTCCACGAAGGGAAGTAAGAGGAAAAAGAATACTGTTGAATTAGATATAGTGGAAATCATCGATACGACAATGACCATGCAATTGCACCAGCTAGATATTGTTGAATGGCTAGTTACAAAGTACGAACTGGAGGACGGCCGCCGCAAGCGATTGATTGAACATCTGGAAGAAATACCAGGTTTCGCTATGGGAGATATTATATGAGTGATTGAGATTTTGTTCTCTGATGTCTCGAAGATTGACATTTTCCTCTCTATCCCCATCCAATTAACGTAGAAATATTGCATGCATCTCCTCGAGAGAAGCGGGGAGTGAATGGGGATGACAAAAAAAATTTTATCTCATTTTTTTATGTCTAAATATGGATCACAAGTAAATGTGCAACTCAACCCTCTTTTGCTATGTTTATTCTAGCTTACTATTTAATTTTTTGGGACTAATTTTTGTTTCATATGTGGGTTAAGAGTAGATGACTAACTCAACTCTTACTCATATGTATTGTAATCCTCTGTATTGAGGATACGAGTTTAATTTTTTGTGATTTATGAATGTCAAATATTATATTATATTTATGACTTCAATACTTATTTTCAATGCAAAATTGTTGTCATTGTACAGTCCAATAAAAAAAACTATAAAAAAAAAAATAGCTATCAAAGAGGATAGAAAAAAAAAACAGACTTCTAAACTCCATGTTCTCCAACTCTGCACCCCAAACACAGACTTCACATGTAACATTTCGTTCTTTGAATTGATTATTAATTATTAATGAGTGTTTTTTTTTTATTTATTAAATGATGGAGAATTAATTATATTAATTAGATAAAAAAAAAATTTGGAGTTAACATTTATTAGTTTTATTTAGAAAGAATTAGGAAAGATTATGAAATTATTTGAGGTTTTTAATTTGGATAAGATAAGAGATAAAAGAAGATAAACTAAGATAGTTTTTTTATCTTTTAGGGAAAGAAAAATAGTTAAAGGTAATAACTCTTTTTTGTTTTTTATACCATATTGGAATAGGATTAGAGTTTATGGAAAACACTATAAATAGGCATGTTAGGAGTCCCTAACCACCAAACCTTTTCTTTTCAAAAAGAATTTTTTCCTCCTCCTCTTTCCTCTCCCTTCATGCCAACCTTTTCACGCCAATCTCCAAGGCTTTATTAGGCTTTTTAAGAAACTAGCTAAGTGGCTTCGCTCCTAGACAAACCATTGGGCTAGGTCGGTAACTATTTGAGTTGCATGTAGTATGTGTGGAATTTGCCTATTTTATGTGGTTTGTGAATGTGAGCATGATAGGTTAGTGTATTGAGCATGTTGTATGGATGGTTGTTTATGTGTGGATATTATATGCTATGGACATCGTTTATATGTGGTTTATGGATGCTAGGGCATCGTTGAAATAATGCTTGTTGGATGCCTTAAGGCTTCAGATTATATGATATGTGTTTGAGACCTATGCATAGTTATGAATTGTATATTGCACATTCTATGTTGGAGCTATACCATCTCTGCTTAGTGTTGTGTTTGAAGACCTCCATGAGATGTATTCTCCGCTTTGTACTACTGTGTATTCTGAGGTTTCTCCATGAGATTGTGTACCTTTGCTTGTGTATTTTGAGGTTTCTCCATGAGATTGTGTACCTTTGCTTAGTGTTGCAATGAGAACCTCTATGAGATGGATTATCTGCTTTGTGTTACTGTGTGCTTTGAGGTGCCTCGAGATGGTATACTCTTGTGAGAGGCAGGGAGTAGGTTTCACATGAGATGCATTGTAACGACCCGACTGCTAGACTTGGACCTCCTAGGGTTGCTACTAGCATGCATGCTCTTAAATAGAAGTTTTAAAAAGATTTCCCAAACTTGAAATCAAATTTTCATAAAAAAACATAAATAACTAAGTTCAAATAGTACAATGGAAATAGCTGGAATCCGGAGTTTAAAATAAATAAAAGGGAAACTAAACACAATTCAAAAGTACGGCATTTAATCCAACATTGAAAAAAAAGCTATGCAACTCCTAACGTAGACACATGGGGAAGATTGCAACGTGTGACCATAGCCTCTATGCAACCCCCTCGTCATCCACCACGGTGGCCCTCCCTGTTACCAAAATAATAATAATAATAATAGGTTGAGTATATAAATATATATACCCAGTAAGTGACCCCGACCCTCGAGGTCAGATATGCAAACACAAACAATCATGCATCTCATGTGAGACCTACTTTCTATGAGAATATACCATCTCATGGAGGGTCTTCAAACAATCACACAGTAGAGACACATAATCTCATGGAGGCCTTCAATATAGAATTCAGCAGAGACACATAGTCTCATGGAGAAACCTCAAAATAATCACAAAGCAGAGAATGCACCTCATGGAGGTCCTTAATATCACTAAGCAGAGACACAAAATCTCATGGAGGATCCTCAAATAATCACACAGTAGAGAATGCATCTCATGGAGGTTTTCAATATACAGTTCAACAGAGATGGTGACACCCACATATGAACATGCAACATACATAAACTCTATTATGCAAGGTTCCAACAACATTATTTAGCCGATGCCTAGGCATCCAGTTTATAATATTCCCACTATACCCTTAGCATGCATAATCCACGTACAACCAATGCATCTATTATCCACATAAATATAAGATGCACATCAAATTTAATAACACATCACGTCATGCTCAATAACAATACTACAACATGCTCGAATATCATCAATTACAGACATAAGCATGATAACTACATATATCACAAACATCAAACAATTCATCTAACCTCAGCCCGTAGGCTTATCCAAGAGTGAAGCCACCTACCTTATATTGTAGCAAACAACAAGAAGTCTCTAAGAGACCAGGTAGACGGTTCATTTAGCACCTAAGGCACACATACATCCATAACGTCTTATTAGCCCATTATTCATTACTAACCTAAAATAGAATAGGTAACTTAACACTTTTAAGGAGCGAATACTACCGAGAGAGTCAGAACACGCCACTGTCAAGGAAACGCCTCACGTGCCGCCGTCGAACTGCCACGTGTCACCTATGCACTGCTGGGATTTAGGTGAACAAGGATCGATTTTTTAATCTACTCAATCTCAGAAATCCAATGCAGTCAGAATCAGCTCGAACGGACCTTTGACGGTTGCCAGTGGCCTAAACCATCAGTGCATGTGGCACATGCGCCGCTACTACAACTGCTTCCTACCGCGCGTGAAGGTCCACCGTAGCTCCGATCGTCCATTCGCTTCGACCAACGTGTAGATCTCGACCTTGTGCACCTTTCTGATGCTTTGTTTGCCAAAATTGCCCTGTTGAAAGACCGAGAAAAAGGGGAAAAACTTGGTTAAAATAGAAAAAAACCTGAGAAAACATGAAGTTCGAGAACTCTGATGTCTTACCTATTATGTTGGGATACGAGGAGGTGATAAAGAAGTTATTCTCAAAATTTCAACTCAAATGAAGCGACGAAAGTTGGGAAAAATTGAAAATAAGGAATAAAATATGATGGTCGTCGCCGCAGTGGGTCCCGATTCTTGTTGCTGCTGTCGCCAACGCCACCCTCTGTATTCTAAAGGTAGTGCTGTGTGGAGGGAGGTTGGGTGTGAGGGAGTGAGAAAAAATTTGAGGAGAAAGGGAAAGGTTGACGTGAACTAGAGAAAGAGAGGAGAAGATTTGGAGATTGCCTTTTCTCCTTGGAATAGAAATAGGGTTTTGGTGGCTATGTCCTTAGCTACAAATTTATAGGTCTCCTCATTAACCTAACCCTAGCCCTACTTTCACATAATTATGAGAATGCCACCCTCTTTTTATTGAATTTTCTTTTCCCAAAAAGAAAAATCAATTTCCTTAATCCAACTTAATTAATTAATCCCTACTTAATAACCACACCAAAATTTCAAAAGAAATAAATCAACAATTCAACAACATATCAACCAAAACCATTAAAAGAAAATTAACAGGACGTTGCATGCATGATTGCTTGTGTTTGCATGTCTGACCCTAGGGGTTGAAGTTACTTACTGGGTATATTTTACATACTCAACTTATTCCTTTTATTTTTTTTAGGTAAGAGCAAAAGCTTCTTGGGTGGCTGACAAGGAGTTGATTGCAAAGGGCCACGGTCACGAGTTCAGTCTTTTGCTATTTGTTGATCTTTCGTCATTTTACTTAGTAACTTTTAGAACTAGTCGTTTAGTTTTTGAACAACTATCTATTTGTACTTAGCTTGTCATTTGTTTTGCTTTAAACTTTGGGATCCCAGCATGTTCAAAATTATATTTTGGAACTTGATTATTTCTGCATTCATGAAAATTAGATTTCAAGTTTGAAAAATTTTGTAACTTTATTATTTAAGAGCATGCATGCTAGTAGCGACCCTAGGTGGTCTAAGTCTAGAAGTCGGGTTGTAACATCACAACTCAAGTTAAACAACTTTGCACCCCAAATACAAATTTCACAACTCAGCTTACACAACTCTGCACTCTACATGCAGACTTCACAACTCCACAGACATATTAACTTCCCACACTTAGAAACTTCAGACTTCATAACTTCACTTCTTGCAACTTTAGACTTCACAAGGTCCAAGCTCAGCCCATGGACTTACCTCATTGGATCAAATTTTGAATCGAGCTCGAGTTGGTCCATTAGATCAGCTCATTGGAGAATATCATTTTAAAAAATATATATTTTAAAATTATTTTAAACCAAATTTAATTAGAATTTATGAGACTGATATTTTATATGCAATTGTATTTTGATTTTTTTTGTCAATAAATTATCACATTTTAAAAGTTTTTATTTTTATTTTTTCAATCTTAAGAAACTTTTTATTAATATTTTTTTATTAATTATAAAATATAATATATAAAATATAAAAATATATATTTAGGAAAAGAAATAAAAAATGTACTTTTTAAAATATATAAAATTTAGTATTATATGCACGCACGCACGCATATGTATATATATCTTAAAACGTCACAATTCATGAAAACAAATTTTGGGCTTGTGAACTCTCTTTATATATATATTTTTATAGCTTTAACTCCCATCTCTTGCCAATTGATTAATAATAATTGCTAACTTTGTTTTACTGGTTTTAATTAAAAACTGTTAAATTAAACCTTTTAAATTTTCCACTACACCGAAATTCACCATTCCTTTGGATAACCTTTGTTAAAAATATAGCCCTAGTTTATGTCTAATAATTTATAATAATTAATTACATATAATTTAAATGGTAAATTGCTAAACCTTTAAAATTACCACCTAAACCAATTTATTAAAATTCAATTTAATTAGTAATGATCAATTTAAATATATGCAATTGATGAAATTCCATTTGTTAGCAAAAGAATACAATATAAATTAGGGCCTCAAGGCAACTTTAGAATCCACATCTCAAATATCAAATTAAAAAATTTTATCAAATCTCTATTTTAGGTATGTTTCTTGATTACTTATAGTTAACTTATAGTTCTTGATTACTTTTCATTTATTAAGTCAAATTTCTCTCAATGCAATTTATTATCATTAATTTCTTCTTTGATGCTTTGATGGCAGAGATGGATATGGTGATTAGAGAGTTGCAACCATTCCAAAGAGAATGGATGACTACAGTCAATGTCTTTCGAAAATTCTACCTATAGAAACTTAAGGACAAAAAAGGAGATTCCCTTAAAATTCTGAAGTTGATGGTGATCGACAAAGAGGTTAAACTAGTGAAAATGTTAATTTTGTTACTATGTAAATATAATAACAACTCACCAGCTTTTTTTCCATCTCTCCAATATAGGTTAATTAATGTCTATCTATAATGTTTTCAATTTAGGGAGAATTTATCTAAGTCATTTTGTTCAATGAACTCGTTGAAAATTTTGGAGCTGTATTTGAGAAAGTGATCGTGCACGTAAGCAGATCATTTTTCAAGAAATTTGCAGTGTTACGTCAATGACTAATAAAAAACATGAAGAAGATAAAAAAGGAAAAACAGTGAAGTAATGCCAAAAAAGGAATAAGTGTGCCAAAGTAATTGAATAAATTAGAGGTTCAATGTCAAAGAAGCCTAATTAAACTTTTATTTTGAATTCACAGCATGGTCACATGTGATGCAATTTGATTGGATTATATGTTCCTAAGTTAGTTCAAATGCAATATAATATCTAATTTGATTGCTTTTAAGTATATCTAAAACCTCTCTAATATTATAATCTTCCATTAAAAAGAGAATTATGTGAACAAGTAGATTAGGAAAAAAAGAAATGTATCTAAAAACTAACGAGGTAATTGTTGTATCATCCAAAACAATGAAAAAGACATTATAAAAGGCACCTCAATTACCCAAAGAATATAGTAAACAAAACCTAAAAAAATGACAAAAACCTATAATTTTTCACAATTAATTGATAATTGATGTATCGTGACGAAGTTAATTTATATAAAATATAACATCTTATTCGAATGGTTTTCAATTACTTCTAAAACTCTCTAATATTATAATCTTCCATTAAAAAGATAACTAATTATACAAATGGAAGACTTAAAATAAAATATTGCAAAAAATGTACCTTCAAGATATGTGAGTTAATCATTGTATAATCTAAAAAATTAAATTTCATACATGGTGTAACTTTAAAAACTTCACAACCAAGAACATATTAAATAAAACATAAATAAGTAAAGATTAAAAAGGTTATATCATTATCATAAAACAAATTATCATAACTCACTTTATGTATTAAGACAAAACTAATTTTGTTCTGGTGTACCTTTAACCTCTATTACGTATAAACATGTCACTTGAAGTAATATTTTAATATAAGCACAATATTTTATAATTATAAAGTTATTTTATACTTAATCTTTCCTTTAACTTTTATTAAATATATAAATTTTGATAATGTATAAACTGTTATAAATATTCAATTAAGGTATACAATACAACATTTTAAAACTTAATATAAATTAAAATAAATCAAAATCATATAGATGGAAATTTAACACAAACAGAAAGGTTAAAAGCGAAATATGACTATAAATATATAGTCATATTTCGAAAATATATACCCAATAGTTTACCATTTATAAATTTTTGTATATAACTACATAGAAGGTCCATTTAAGTATACTCATTTTCAAAAGTTCAGTTTTAACAATAATTTGATAAATGTTTATAGGCCCATTTACGCTATTATGAAAAAAAAAAAAAAAAGACTTTTGTGCCCAATATTTATATTTGGAAAAAAACAAAAAAAACTCAAAACCCATCGATCATTGCCTCATTTTAGTGAATCTCCCATTATTTTTCTTCTAAAAGCCCTCACATTTGGAAAAACTATTAATGCCTCTAGTGAATCCCCTCGTCCCCCCACATTTTTTCCCTTGAAATCCTCTACGTTTGGGAAAAAACTCGATGGTTTGGAAGCAAAAATTATTCATCGTCCTGCGCACGGTTCCTCCTCCTTCATCTTCATCCTCAATTCATCACTTATCATCTTCTTCCTCCACTTCTTCTCAATATGAGGTATGTTTCGATTTTGAACAATGATTTCGGGGTGTTTTTTTTTGTTTAGAGAAAATATTAAACGGAACCCTAGGTGTAACAACCCTATTGAAAGTAACCTTAAGACCATTACTTTATGCATGCATAGATGCTCTAGAGGCTTAAGATCAAATAGAGAACTAAAATACTTAATAAAAATTTCACCATTAAAAAATGCTTAAATCGGGATCCCAAAAAAAACTCATCAAAACAATTTTAATCCAAAAGCAAAACACAACCAAAACTTTAAGTCTGAAGATCGAAGACGAGACGAAACAATACAAAAATAAAGATGCAGAACTTAGACACTAATCCATGGCCATAGCAACCCAGGTCGTCAACCACCACACTCATTACATTCGTTACCTGAAAAATGTTAATAAAATAGATTGAGTGTTTTTAACAAATATCTAGTAAGTAACCCCACTAACGGAGTCAGATCTACAAACACAAGCAATCACACATATCATGAACTTAACACTTGAGACCTATTCATTTTCTTTCTTGTCATGCCAGATGACCAACAACCTTTGCCCACCATGCAACAATCTCACTTTGGGTACAAGTGTGGGCCCTCGATTTAATTGGGGGTATCCTACCGCGACCAATTCTAGATGGTACTCATTTGGAGCAGCTGGATCCTGTCCAACACCGACCCTTAGGATGTGAAAGGTAGTTGTCACCTTCTTAAATCATAATTTCATATACCATGATTCATGCAAGGTCCCACATACATACGACATGAAAACTTAACATTTATATCATGCATGTCGTACTAAATTAAGCATCATCACATCATAATTCAGCAAACAATTACCAAGCATGCCAACAAATGTATATAATACATAATCATCACATCTCATTAAAATCAACATGCTTATACACCATAAACATAACGTAGTGACTTTCACATATAGGCATTTTACACTAAACTTTTTTATAATTTATATACATTTAAGTTATCTCATGCAAACATCATTTGACCTGAGAAGCCCTCAACAGGTCCGTAAGTGAAGTCACTTACCTCTAATGAGTCCTACAACTTCTCTAACAAGTCGGTCAAAGAATCACTTGACCAACCTAAAGTCAAACATGACATTCACTTTAGAAAATCAACTTAAATTAACTTTTAACGAGTTTCAACGCTAGATCTAGGGATAAAACACCATTGAGAGCATACTATTTAGAGAAATCGACCCCACATGTCGCTGATTTTTTAATCACGGACCACTAGATCTGAAACTACAGAACACCACGATTTCAACGTCGCCGACCGTGCATCGAATGAAGGTCTCACACGCCCTCACGTGCGACTTAAAGATGGTGCGTGTGGCCTAATTGCCGCTGCGAGTAGTAGCTTCTTCCTCTGCATGTGGGCTCACCCTTGGTCCGTTCGACGTTTCGTTTCTACCAAGGTGTAGATCAAGCCCTCGGGGTCTTTTTCCACCCTTTGTTGCACCACAAAACCAACTTTTTGGTCGGAAAAAGAGAAGACAAACTTGGTTGAAGCCTCTTATCGAGCAAAACTGAAAAATGAACTATCAACTCATGCTTTTACCTTCCAGATCTATAGATCCTCACTACCTATAGTTGTCACAAGCCGAAAGTGAGAAAAAAATCCTTGATTCGTGAGGGAAAAGATAAGAAAAAGGCTCTAAAATGCAAGAAAATACATACCCTGAGTTTTTGTTGGCAATCCCGAGCACCAAATAGAATTCTAGAGCTGCTGCTAGCGTGAGAAAACGAGAGGAAGAAATTTGTGGTATGGAGGTGGCGTGAGAGAGATGGGAGAGAGGGAGAAACTTTTGTTTTTCTTTTTGGCAACCAAAATACAAATGGTGGCTAGGGTTTCTTAAGGTGACTTAAATATGACACTTTAAATCCCTAACCCTAACCACATTCACTTTATTTATAGCTTTGCTACAAGCTAACTTAATTTCCATTTTCCATAAAAGTCCAAAATAAAATTACTAAATTCTTCTCCAAAATAGCCTAAATAATTTTCTAATTAAATAGGCACAAAATCACACATAAATGTTTATCCCTATTTTTAAATATGAAAATCAATTTAACTAATTAACATAAACAAAGATTACGGGATCATACACTAGTTTTTAAATAAATTGTTTTGGATTGAAGTTTCACTGTACTGTGATGTATGGTTTCACTGTTCTATTATAGGGAAATTTCATTCTTTTATAAAATTTATTGTTTTTGAATGTGCCATTCGTGATTCGATTTTTTGGGAAAGAAGGATTACATATTGTGTTGCAAAAGACTTTGAAATTGTAAAAACAAAATGATGTTTTTATATTAAAGAAACGGATTAAACACTATTTTTGTGCTATTGCTCCTAAAGGCCTTGAGCCAAATTTCCTTCTTCCTCCATAAACCTTATAAATATGTTTGCTTTCAATTGCTTCCAATTGAAACTTGGATGAATTTTGGCGTGTCATTGCTTTGTGCTTACAGCTCATTTAAGCACTTCGAGGTGTTGCTTACAGCTCATTTAAGGAAAAGTTCTTATCACTTGATGAGATTATAATGTTTGAATCTCAACTAGGTAGCCCTTATTTTTGTATATATAATATATACTATTCTTAAATCAAATAAATATTTGAAATACGCAGTAGATATGTTATAAAATAAACAAGGTACATAAACTATATACCTGGTATGTATGAGTTATGCAATAACACGACATAAATTCTAGGTATATATTATAAATACGAATATATATATAAATATGCGATATACATGATATATGCATCATATAAAATTAGTTTACTATACATGTTTCAAAGTATATTGAGTAATAAAGCAAAGTTAAATACGAGGTATATGTAATATATACTATTTGTAAATCAAATAAATACTTTGTATATATAATAAATACATGTTGCTATATCTTGTAATTGTGTATATATTAAAAAAGAAAATTATAAAGAAAAAAACAGTATGGTAGACGGGGTATATAAATTATATACCTACTATGTATGAGTTATGCAACAACGTAAATATCCTGTATATATTATAAATATGAATACAGATTTAAATATGCGGCAAATATGATATATGCACCATATAGAATTAGAGTATTACTTGTTTCAAAGTATATTGAGCAATAAAATAAAGTATATTGAGTACTAAAGTAAAGTTAAATACGAGATATATATAATATATACGATTCTTAAATCTAATAAATTTCTAGTATATATAATATATAGTATTCTTAAACGACATGATGAAAGAGAGATGTAACGACCCGAGTTAACTTAAGCCTAGGATCGTTATTACATGCATGCTTTTAAAACTTAAAAAAATTTCCAATAAATCTTGAAAGCAAATTTCATAAATGCATAAATCACTAAGTTTTGAGAACGCAATTGGAAACAGTCGGAATCCTTGATTTTAAAGCAATTGAAAAAGAACAACACATTGCAAAATGAAACTAGATTCTAAGGACATGAAATCATTGAACATTTAAAAGTCTAAGGCTTAAGCAAAAAGTTTGAAAACAAAACATAGCCTAAACCTACTCCATAGCCTTGTAACCCCACATGTCAGCCACCACGC
>JAOANK020455525.1:0-13146 GCA_026257165.2 Telfairia occidentalis | reverse complement strand
AAAGTTATATTGAGAAACTAAAAAAAATAGACGAGAAAGAATAGAAAAAAAAAACAATATTTAATTAGATGTTATAACAACTTAATTAAATAACTAACTATTTAATCACAATTCATTGTTTAATTCAATAATAATTCAAAACATCAAAAATTAAAGAATTAAGAAAATGTGAAAAAGAAAACAAAAAGACTGGAGAATAAATTAATATTTGGAGCATTAGATATATTATTTGGACAATAAAAATTAAGTTAAAGAATTAAGAAAAATTATACTAGTAAAGTGGAGCAAGAATTTTAACAATGAATATTTAGTTATTTTTTAAAGACAAAAAAGAATATAATGGAGAATAAAATGATAATTAAAAAAAATAGTGGGTACATGGTAAAAACAAAAAATAAAAATGAAATAAATGAATAAAAAAATGTAAATGAAATAAAAATAAACAAAAACTACCATATTGCACCCACTAAGCCTTGAGAACTCGCGCGCAACGAACCAAATATGCTTGGCAGAATACGGAGATGTCATTGTGCCAGTACCCAGAATTGAGACATCTCTTCGATATATCGGTTATATATCGTAAAATCGGCAATATATCACCGATTTTTCAACATATCGCCGGTATTTGAGTAAAAACGAAGTTTACCCCCATTTCCATATCGAATCCCTCCGATATCCGATATGTCAGCAAATATTGACGATTTTTCATTTCTTGGGTGAAAGCTTAATATAGATGTTTTGAAGAAATAATATTATACATTTATATATATCCTTTGTTTTTAATGAATATCTCTAATACTTCCCGATACCGTTGTTTACCTTTTCTTCGATTTTCTTTCTTCATTTTAAACATTGTAAATTGTTGGCCTTCAAGGTTTTGGTCGTTGTTCTAAAGTTTTTTCATAAAGTTAGCACCGAGATTCTTAAAGTTATTATAAGGTTTTGTCCATCGAGAAACATTGTAAATTATTGGTCTTCAATCGTCAATGTATGTAAGTTTTTATTTTTATTTTTTTAAAAAGTACGGATCATTATTAGAGACTATCAATAGTTTATAGGAAATTAAAAAAGCTCGTGAAAACTTGTTTTTTTACCTATATACGTGGTTGTATGAATCAATTTCAATTTTAAAGTTTTATTATATCAAAAAACTCTTAATTTAAATAAGTAATAGAAATTAAAATCTTTTTCGGCGCAAGTGTTTTTTTTTTTTAACTTCAACAACATATGAGGATAGAAATTCGAATTTACGACATTTTGGTTGAGAAGACATGTCTTAATCCATTGAGCCCTGTCCGATTTAACAAAAATTTGTTGAGATATAAAAAAGTTGATTGTTCAATCCAAGCATAAAGAACTAGTCGCTCTTCCAATGTTGTTCACACATCATAGTTTCAAACACAACCTAGTGTCCATGGCGAGTACTGAAGAGAAGAGTAAGAAATTGAGTCAAATATACTAGTGTTTGATCATAATCCAAGATGCAGTACAATTCTTACTCTGTTGCTCAAATACACACACGAAGAGATTTTAGAGAAGAAAAGAACTAAGCTATCAAAAGGGAATTATTTATAATTGGTAAGTGTGGTTGATTTGATAGAGAATGTTGCTGACAACAGTATCAAAGGAGAGGGAATTGATGCCGAGGGAATCGGTACTGTTTTGCTCTTTGATTTATGCAATTATCTGCTGGCTAGAGATCATAATAGTTTAGTGAGTTGTTGCAGAACTTTGAGTGGGCTGTTGTGTTATCAAAATGTTGCTTCTTATGGTTGTTGATTTACTTCATATTATAGTGTTGTAGGTAAATAAGGTAGGAGGAGAATTAGTAGCATTTAATTCCTCATGTAGCCATTGTAGGAGCCAACTTCTTGTCGTGCCACCAACTTATAGATGCTAATTTTCTAGAGGTAAATTCACTTTTTCTTCTTTTACATTCATTCTCAAATTGAAAGTACGGAGTGCTCGAACTCCAAGTTTGCTACTAAAGTCACGAAATTGGTCCCTTTTGTAGTGGCTTAATGAGAATGGCAGCTAGTTGATCATGTGAAGGAACATAATGTGTAACTGAGGATCCAAGTGCTATTTTCTCACAAACAAAGTGATAGTCTTATTCAATATGCTTCGTTCTAACATGGAACACTGAATTAACGGACATTTGAGGAGCACTCATATTGTCACTAAATAACTTTATGGGTTTGCGGGAGAGGTATGCCTTTGTCAAGAAGGAGGAATGTCAACCAAGTAAGTTCTGTTGCACCATTAGCCATGAATCGATATTCAGCCTAGAAACTCAATCTGTAAGCTATTGGTTATTTCTTTGAGGACCATGAGATGATGTTGGATCTAAGGAATGCGCAAAATCTAGAGGTACTCCTTGTAGTTGGACATTTGGCCCAAACTAGTGTCACAAAAAGCATAAAGATTTATAGAACTATTTTTTAGGGATATAATATCATGGTCCATAGTCTTTTTTAGATAACAAAGTATGCGTTTAGAATCTCTTAGATGTTGCATTTTGTGGTTATTGCATATGTTGACAAACTTTATTGATGGAATAAACAATGTTTTGCCTTATGAGAGTGAGGTACTGCAATGAGCCAACTATACTTCTGTAGCGATGAAGAGCGACTCGTCCATTTTCTTAAGGACACTTGTTTCTATTGGTTGCCACAGGTGTAGAGGTAGGAGAGGCTTTCATCATCTTGGCCTCAAGTAAAATGTCCTTTGTGTATTTGGTTTGGGTAATATGAATCCCTTTGAGATGTTTTGTACTTCAATGCCTAAGAAATAATGTAAGAGTGATAGCACTCAAAAAGTGCTATTTTAGGATCTATAATTTAGTAGATTTGTATGTTATAAGTGTACTTTGATACTTCTATTTGTGAAATTTTGTAAGAACCGAGCATTCCAAGGAAAAAGATTAATTCAAGGTTGTTCGGGGCAAAAAATGAGCCAAAGAAACCAAAAATGAGCTAAATCAAGGTAGAAGATCAAACAGCAACTTGAGAGCTAGCGAGCGTTGAGACGCTCAAACAGTGACGCTGAAGAAGTAGCGTCTTAACGCTACTACGAAACGACCAAGCAGATACGAAATTTTGATGTAGCGTCGAGACATTATGCTATAGCGTCTCAACGCTACTTTGATTAATTTTCTCCCTATTTGAAAAATACGATAACATTTTGGTAAATATCGAGCACGGCGTCTCAACGCTGTTATGTAGCATCTCGACGCTGCGGTGATGTCTATAAAAATAAACTTATGTTCTAGTTTTTGGGAGACTGTTTTGGGACAGAAAAGTTCTGAGAAACAGAGAGAGAGTTTGATTTTGCAGTTGTCGAGCAAGGACGAGTTATTCCAAGTGTTCAAGAGTGAAAACTAAGAGCACGAGGAGCGGTTTGACGAAGGAGACGACGTTGATGCAATCCGAGAATTTTCTTCTTCTTTTTCTTTACTCTTTTTCTGCTATTTGAAAATTAATTTGAGAAATTTAGAGTCAATGTGTGGCTAAAAACTTTGTAATCTTAGGGCGTTGGAATTTTTAGTTTAATTTGATGAATTGGTTAATTTTATGGATGAATTTTATTTGCTAAATTCTCCTAGTATTTGTTGAATTCATAGTTATTCTAGCATGAGAATGTGGAATAAATTCCTTTTATAATTGATATAGCTTGGAAGAGTATGTCAATAGTTAGATCTCGGATGCTAGGCTTTTGAAACTTATGCATGAAAGTGATAGGTTTAAATTGAGGCAAATTTTAGAATCAATCCAGTTGCCATATTTTCTTAACAATTGCATGAAAATGAATAGTTAATTGAATGTGAGGTTAGGTGTTCTTGAGAAAGAAAGCCTTAGTTTGTTAGAACTTCTAAGCCTAGAATTTTAGTATTTAAAAGAGACCTAAAATTGTTTAATAAGTTAAATTTGCTTAAAAAGAACCCAACACCCTAAGATTCTTTATTCTTGAAATTTTCCTCCCCAAGTGTGCACTTTTTAGTAATTTTCACTTTAACTTTAATCACTAACTTTCACCAAATCTCTAGATAAAATTGGAATGATTATTTGGAAACTAAGTAAATTTATAACCCGATTCCCAGAGGACGATACTTGGTCGTAGGGTTGTTTTATATTACAACTTGACCCGTACACTTGCCGTAACGCATTGTTGGGTGCGATCAAAGAGTCCCAAGTCTTTTGTTGTCTTCTAGGTAGTGATGAAATAGTAGCTCATTTATGCAGATTAAAGCTGTAAATGAAGACAAATCATGCTCAAGAGTATAAGCAATCATACAAGTAATATTGGAGTATTCCAGGATATCGATCCTCAGAGAGTTTAGTGAATCTAGATTAAGTTTCACACTCAATGCAATTCATTCCGATAAAAAATTACATAGATACTATAGTGTTGATGCAAGAAAATAGAGGACAAGATTACAATCAATTGGGTTCAGGGTTGCAAACATGAAAGATATGATAAACACAAGTACTAAAAACTGATGATAAGAAAAAGAGGTAGTTGATGATATTTTTTCATGCGAAGCGATATTATGCTGCAACTTTTTTGGAGAATGAAAGGTTCTTTTTGTAAATAGGTATTCATAGTATATCCACTCTTTCACGCAACATATACTAATAAGCAAGTCTAGTTTATGTCTAAACTCAGACTCTACATTCGTTAAGCACACAATCCTTTTAGTTCTACAGCTTCAGCACTATGTCTAATACATCTACGAGAATAGAATGCTTCTTCTCTACTATATATATCCTTTCAACCGATTTCAACTAGACTCTTGCCTGTCAGCAACAAATCTAGCTAGCATTAGCTACAAGGCGGCCAACTGGGCAGCTTCTGATTAACAATAAGACAGATTAAAAGAAACAGAAGAAGCCTTTTTCATTCACCAAAAGAAACAATAGCAAAGTTTTTAATAACACATGACTATCATCAACTACCCAAATAGGTTTTAGCTACAATACATAACGAAAGAGAAAGTTGGAATAAAATTGGAATAAATGCAATAAATAAATGTTAGTTCAAATTCTTCAGTTGAAATAAAACAACTAGAGTAAATTTAAGACAACAAGAAGCAGCAGAAATGAAAATTTAGAGGCTTCAAACAACAGCAGTTGGGTTTCTCCTCAAAACGCTGGATTCTTCAATCGAGAGAATCCTTTCTTTATCCTTCCTTGGTTCCTTCTTTTTCGGCGGCTCTGCCCTAAAAATGTGCGCTTCTTTCCTTAAATATAGGTTCACAAATGACTCATGGTGCCCTCTTGAAATCCCATGTGTAGAGAAAGGGTGAATGGCGCCTTTCTAAGAAGTCACACGCACCTTACAAAATCAGTAATCCGTACACTGGAGGATTTTGAGGAATATTCTACTTGCTGAAATGCTGCAGCATTTTGTAAGGGAAAATACTACCAGATTGCGACGCTTCTTTGAACTTTCTTTAATTCCTGTAAGTTGCACAAATTCAGCCCATAATTCAGTGGCATGCACATCTATTAAGTATTAAGTCCTAGAGACAGGTAACTTACAGAAATAACAAATTTGGATGCCACCACATGCTTTTCTCATACTAACTAATCATAAACAACAGCCAAAGACTCAATTTGATAGGTATAATAACCCTCTTTTGGAGAGTTATCATCTTTCAAGGCAAATTCATTGCTCAAGATTGTGACTAAAGTATGAATAAAAGCAATGTCACTTCCAGTAAAAATTATGTCGTCTACGTAAATGACCCTAATGGTGAGTATTCTGTCACTTTTTAAAACGAATAGTGATGGATCTTGTTTCCTACAAGTGGATAAAAAAGTGTGATAATCTATCAAACCAAGTTCGAGGAGCTTGTTTGAGTCCATAAAGTGACTTTTTGAGCATGCATACATGGTTAGGATAAATAGGATCAGAAACACTTGGAGGTTACCATATGTAGACTATTGTTTAGATGTCCATGTAAGAAAGCCTTTTTGACATCAAGTTTCTTAAGGGACCAATTGTATGATTCAGCAAGGGTAAGACCACTCGAATTGTAATTGATTTGACAATGGGGTTGAAGATTTTTTCATAGTCTAGGCCCTCTACTTCAGAGTAATCTTGTACAACAAATTTGGCTTTGTGTGTTTCCATGGATCCATCTTCTCTAAATTTGATTTTAAAGATCTTCGATCCTACAATGTTTGTATTGGGAGGTTTGGGAACAAAATCCCATGTCTCATTAGCATGAAGCGCTCTAATTTCTTCTTCTATTGCTTGGTTCCAAACTGGAATTTTGAGGGCACTTCGAAAACTTTTTGGTTCAAGAGATGAGTCAGTCGTTAAGAGGGCTTTAGGTTGCTGTTGTTCCTCTTTGTTGGCTTGTTGTCTTGATTTGAATCTAGTCGCCATTGAACTGGAAGAGACTTGAGTCACGTCTTGCTATCTTTTCTGTGGGAAAGACATCTCATTGTTCGATGTACTGTTATGACCTTCAGAGACGTTTCCTGGGAGATTAGGGTAAAATTACAAAACTAAGTCACTTATGTCAGGCAATGAGTTTATTTCAAATTGAGTTAAAGATTGAGATGGCTCATGTTGAGGTAGAAATGTGGGTGTTGATTGATGTGTCCCTACTGTTGACCGAATTCTTTTCTTGTGGTTGTACTTATATGTCCATACTATTGGCTGAGTTCTGTTCTTTTGGTTCTACAATTTGTTCAAGGAATTTACTTACTGAAGCTGTGCTTCCATGATGCTTATTTCTTCTTGGCTTGGGAAGTCAGTTGTAGCAGCTAGTACTTCACTGCTTTTGCTTGGTGAATTATGCTCAAAGTGAACTTTTTTCATGTTTTGCTATTATTGTTTGTAGTATCTCCATGATTTTTGTTTTCAGACTGATTGGTGGTGTTTCCCTGTTTTCTGTTGGTGTATCCCAGCACTCTACATTTTCAAATGTAGTTGTTGTGCAGTGTGTGTTGTTTGTGTACTGAAAGACATGATTTCTTCATCGAAAATGACATGTCTTAAGATATAAATGGTAGGGTCCAAACATCTATAACCCTTGTGAGAGATGTTATTAGGCTACAAACACACATGGATAAGTCTTTTGGAGAATTTGTTCTTGGCTTGTTGCCTTAGGTAGGAATAGCATTTACATCCAAACACTTTTAGACAATTGTAATTTGGCCTTTTTAAGAAAAGTCTTTCAAAAGGGGATTGCATCTGAATAGTCATGGAGGGCATTCTGTTTAACAGAAAGGTGGCTGTTAGGAAGGTGTCTACCCAATATTTGTGAGGAATGTGAGATTGAAACATTAAATCTCATCCAGTTTACACTATGTGCCTATGTTTTCTTTCACCACTTCATTTTGTTGACCTGTGTGCGGACAAGTCAGGTGATGGATTATGTTTTGTTGTTCTAGGAAAACTTTGAATTTAGAAGATGTAAACTTAACTTCTCCATCATACTGAAACACTTGATTTTTTTTCCTCAAATTGGGTGTCAACCCACTTTCAAGAATTTGTAAAAGCAGTCCATGAAATTTGATTATTTTTTAAAGAGAAAATCCATGTGAACTTTGAGTAATCATCTATAAAACTAGTATACGATTTAAAAGATTGGCAAGATAGAATAGGTGCAGGACCCCCCAAATCACAATGGATTTTATCAAAAGAAGACATGATCGATATGTTATTCAAAGAGAATGGTAGTCTGTATCTCTTGCTCATTTGACAAGTCTCACTAACATTTCTGCTTTCTTCAAATTTGATACATGAATCAAGGCATTATTATTTAGATGCTTCATAGACAAGATATTCAAATGTCCTAAACGTTTGTGCCAAGTACTGATAGGCATTTTATTAAGGGAATTTTTAGCAGCAATGGCAGTAAACTCAATCTGTTTAGAAGTAAGGTCATGGTGTCTTTGTTCCAAAGCAAACAAACCATTTTCTTAGTCCTCACTGCCCTTGTTTTCTCTTCACAACAAAAACCATCAGCATTAAAGATTATAGAGCAATCATTTGTTAATGGTAAGTTTGCTTAGTGATATGAGATTCTTATTAAGATGAGGAACAACTAAAACATTTCTCAAATCTAGTTTGTTATTTAGTCTGTGTAAGTTAACTTGTCCTTTGTTTGAAATGTCTAAGGCTTCCCCATTCCCTTCATACAACTTATCATTCTCTTTATAGGAGTGTAATGAGGATACAGTACCTGTGTTATTTACAATATTAGAGGTAGCCCCAGAATCTTCACAGAGTGTGGGTCAAGTTCATCATTCAATGTCATGGCTGTTAAGGTTGCTGGAATTTCCTCACTTTAATATGAATGGTCAAGCATATTCCAACACTTTAGAACAATATGGTTAGGTTTCTCACAAATTTAACAGATAGTTTAATTGCCTTGGCTTGAAGAGAGATTGGTTTTTTACTACGGTGCAATGGGAGAGGCAGAATTCTCTTAATTTTTAGCCTGGTTTTGATAGGTTGTGCCATTTATGCTTTGCTGAAATCCTCTGCCATTATAGTTGAACTGTCTGCCCCTTCCCCTCCCTCTCTCTCTTTAGCTAAAAAATGCTTGGTTCACATCAGAGAGAGTACGTTTTTCTTCCTTAGCGTCAAGTTGGTTCATTTGCTCGTATGCTTTGAGTACAATAATGAATTGGTTGAAGGTTGGATATGGGCGTTTAGACAATATTGTTGTTTTGAAGTCTTTGTACTTGAGTCCCAATCCTCGAGCCAATGTGAATACTTTGCTTAGATTATCCATTCGTTTCTACATAGTTGTCAGCCTATCACACAAAAGTTTAAATTTTTTTTAATGTAATCTTCAATTGACATATTACCTTTCTTCAAGGAATGTAGAGATTCTAATGTGAATCTCAATTTTCTTTGTGATGGAAAGGAGAGTTTCCTCTAGAGATTTTCCAGATAGCTTAGTATGCTGTTCCAATTCCTCTATCATCAGAAGTACTTCCTTAGTTATGATTCCCAAAAGCCATAAAGTTGAGTCAAAGATGCTCGTGGCTGATCACAATCAAAGATGCAGTACAATTCTTACTCTGCTGCTTAAATACACACATGGAGAGATTTTAGAAAAGGAAAGAAATAAGCTATCAAAGGGAATTATTTACAATTGGTAAATCTGGTTGATTTGACAGATAATATTGTTAACCAGAGTATTAAAGGAGTTTAGTGAGTTGTTGCAGTACTTTGAGTGAGTTGTTGTATTATCAAAATGCTGCTTCTAGTGGTCATTGAATTAACTGATATTAAGGTGTTGTAGGTAAAAAAGGTAGGAGGAGAATCAGCTGCATTTAATTCCTCATGTAGCCATTCTAGGAAACAACCTACAGATGTGAATTTTCCATAGGTAAATCACTTTTTCTTATTTTACAAGTACCTAGTAAATTTGAATTCTCTAAAGGTCTTGACTAGCTAGCCCCCTTCGCCGTATAACACACTCTAACCAAGAGGCATCAAAAGAATCCCCTTCTCAACTGACATTACAATAAGACTCAAATGGTTGAGAATCACCTAGATGAACTCGAAGAGAGAAGAAAGTTCATCTCTAGTTTGAAAGAAATATCTTATACATTGAGGTCCAACCTTCTTTACAACGAAATTCACCATCTTTGAAGCTAAAAGAAAGGTTAATATCAATATCTAAAGATATTTGAGATTCATCTTAAATATGCCACAAATCATTCAATACAAGAGGATGAAACCCTAACATTGCTAGCATATTCAATGAAAGAAAAAGAAAAGAAAAATTATAACTTTAACTTCCCAGACAAAATCCTTCAAAAAGTTGCCATCATCATACTTGTGATAGCAAAAAGAAATCTCGTACATAAAAGAAGCCCACAACCA
This sequence comes from Telfairia occidentalis, assembly GCA_026257165.2. Taxonomy (NCBI): domain Eukaryota; kingdom Viridiplantae; phylum Streptophyta; class Magnoliopsida; order Cucurbitales; family Cucurbitaceae; genus Telfairia; species Telfairia occidentalis. The sequence goes on along the minus strand of JAOANK020455525.1, from coordinate 3,288 downwards.
AATGGTCTCTTCAAAGGGAACAATTTGATAGATCAAGTTGATTCATTCAACCCAACCAAGCAATTTTCACCCTTCATGTGGAGAAGATGTTCAAAGTTCTAAGCTAAGGACAATGATTTCCACAATGCCTTAGAACCTGAGTACATTAGTTGACCACGTATTCTTACGAGTCATGTAGTCCACCTAGAAATAATATAATACACCTCATTAGATCCACAAGCTAACTACCTAAGGAGTGAGGGGAAAAAACAACCTTTCGAACACACACAATATCCCTCCAAGACAAAGATACCCTTTCAAACATATATGACTCATGACTCTAAAATCTCAAGAATTTGAGATATAAAAGACGTCAATCAGTTTTGTTAGCATGTGGATTTGGGTGTCATAAACCACTCACACAACTCCAATAGTTACTTCTTAGCGTTGTGTGATGTCAATAACTCCAACCTATGTACTACGAAAGGAGTACTCGACCTTCTACCAAGAACACATCAAACTATGCGAACTCACCCTTGCATTTTGTTGTCCCTTATTAACCTTATCACTAAACTCATACTACACATTTGCAACTTGACCATCAAAATGTTGGACGCAATGAAAGAAAGTAGGCTAGAAAATTTTACAATGAAGCTTCTTCGATTGAGAACTTTGGCACTTTGCTCAATTAGAGCTTGATTGCTTACAAGGGGTGAAGAACACCTCAATTTATAGGTGTCAAAAGAAGAATCTAGAGAATCTAGATTAATTACCTAGAAAATAGATCTCTAAAAATTACATGAACTTTACATATTCCAAGGACCCTTACATATTCCAAAATGTACTTGCATATTCCAAAAAGTCACATTGAAGTACTCAAAAGGACTAATTGAAATTACAAATTCATTTAACACCCCCTCTTAATTTGTAATTTTCAAAAGCTTCTCGAACTTCTCTAACGTAACAGCTTTAGTGAACAAATCTGTCAGTTGATCATTGGTGTTCATGAAGTCTAAGTAGATTTCTTCTTTATTTACCAAATCTCTTATATAGTGATGGCATAACTCAATATTCTTTGACTGAGCATAAAAGACAAGGATCTTGGTCATTTCAATTGCTGACATTTATCACAGAAGATTTTTCTTAGCACCACTTGATCTATTTGAAGATCTTTAAGATTCTCCTTACCCAAACGACTTCACAAGAGGTTTCAATTGTAGCTGTACATTCTGCTTTGGCTGAAGATATAGTTATAGTTTGTTGCTTTCTCAAACTCCAAGATATTTCATTAGAACTGAAATAGAACACATCACCTAAAGTGCTCTTTCGATCAACAGGGGAACCTACCAAATCATTGTGAGTGTAGCCAACCAAATTGAAATCTTTCTCCTGGATATATTTGAGTCCATGCCTTTTTGGTATCCTGCAAATATCTCAAAACTCTTTTAACGACACGATAATGATATTTTTTTGGTTCATTCATGTACCTAAAAATGATGCTAACATAATGCATAATATTTGGTCCGATATTAGTAAGATAAATCGACAAATCCATGAAAAGTCTTTGGATCTACTTTATCACCATTATCATCACGACATAACTTCTCTTTTAATGTCATTGAAGTTGCAACTGACTTGCAATTGCTATGTGAAATTTCTTGAGTAAATCATCAATATACTTTTCTTGAGAAAGAAAAATCTCACCTTAATGTTGTTTGACTTGAATTCCAAGAAAATATTTCATGAGATCCAAATCAAACATTTCAAATCTCTTCATTATATTTTGTTTAAATTTCTGAAGCATTTCTGAGTTAGTTCCAAAATAGATCAGATCATATACATATTAACAAACATCAAGAAAATTTTTACCTTCCCTTTTCACATAGGGAGGTGATTCACTGAGACTTTTTTGAAAACCATTATGACATAAGTAACTAGTTTTGTTATTCCATGCACAAGCGCTTGCTTTAATCAGTACAAGGCCTTATAGAGTCAATAAACTTTCTCCTCTTTTTCATGAACAATATACCCTTGAGGCTACTATACATATACTTCTTCTTCCACTCGCCAATCAATAAAGCAAATTCGACGTCAAGTTGAGACACATTCAATTGTAACTGGTTGCTAAAGCAAAAGCAATCCTTATTGTCTCTATGTGAGCTACTGGTGCAAAAGTCTCATTAAAGTCAACACCAGGTAGTTGGTAATAGTCTTTCGCTACTAGGCTAGCTTTATGTGTCAGAATGGAACCATCTTCTTTGAATTTAGTCTTGAAAACCCATTTTAAGTCAATCGATTCTTTTCTTGGAGGTAAGTCTTGAAGCTTCCAATTCTTATTTCTTTCAATGCTACTATTTATTCATCCATTGCTTTATTCTAAACTTTTTCTTTTGCAACATCATTAAAACATGGCAAAATGTTCACTTGAATACATATCTTGCAAAGATCACATTCTTCTTGGGGAGATTTCGAGTTATCTTGATTTGAAGAAGTAGCTTCAACAGGCATTCTTGTAGGAGTTGACTGCTTATTGATCTAAAATTTAGAGAATCTTGTTGCCAATTAGGCTCTTGGATATTTTTATTATGTTGAGAAGATTGAGAACCATTATTCTCTCGATCCCATGTCGCCATTTTATCGAATATTACATCTTTTGATATCAACAATTTCTTCATCTCTAGATTTAGCAATCCATATCTTTTGATTCATCATTATAGTAGATTGTAGCATAAATTGCTCACCTGCAACTGTACAAAGTCAAGTTTTAATATAGTACAAGAGATAAAGAGTGTCGTCCCCAGGATTGGGTTTCTAGCTCACTTAAGTACCACAAATACTAATGTCCAATTTTATTTAGAGAAACCAACATGGTGAAATTATGCGAATTAAACAAGCACTAAAGACAATAAAGGTGAGAAAATCAGAGTAAAAGAGTCCTATAGAGTTGATTTCATTGACTGGTCGTATGAGCCAATTAATTAATTTGACCAAGAATGAACCAATATAAAATTCTCTAAGTCAAGAACATACATATGTAAACAGTCTCCCTCAAGCGCAATTCAACCTCCCTGCTAATTAAGAAACTAATATTGATATACAATTTCATTTACTAGCAAAGGCACGAAGTTTAGTTCTATTAACAACTTCTCAAGCAATTTTAAATCTTTCGATCTTAAAGCTACTTCAGTCATGCATTCAAGTTCTAATCTAAACCCCTTCTCTCGAGTGAAAGATTTGTTGGCTTTTTGGCCCTTAATCTCAAATTAATTAATTTTAATTAATTAATTAATTAATATTTTGATGATAACA
>JAOANK020455228.1:0-10949 GCA_026257165.2 Telfairia occidentalis | reverse complement strand
AAATTTAATTGTATTCTTAAATACTTTCAAATTCCTCTCTACTTTTCAACTCATAATCTTTTACAAAAATATTATTTCTTAAATTACCTTAGATCTAGAAGAATTTCAACTCATAATCTACTACTTTAATCATGTTTAATCATCATTAAAACTAAAGAAACTTAAATTCCTAGACTATATAGCAAATTAATTTTTTTTTTTTTAAATATTCTTTAATTAACCATAATAAAGTTAAAATAATAATCCATAGAGAGATATTGATTAGAGCATTCACGAACACTTTGGGTATATTTATTCTTTGTTTTCTTTCTCTCTTACTAGATTCTCTCCCTTTCACTTTATCTCTCTCTCCCCCAATCCCCATGTCCCTTTTCTCTCGTTAGCCATTTAGCCTCATTACATACAAACAAACAGACAAACAACTAGCTCCACTTTTGCTATCATTCACACACATATATATAAATATATATAAATCTCAATCTCTTGCTCTCTTCTTTTTTCAAATAAGACATAGAAAAGAGCCAAAGAAAACTTCCAATTAATTGAAAGGAGATCATGGGAAGAAGCTGCGGCCATGGAGATCATCAAAGACGATGGGAGTTAGAAGATCAAGAAGAAGAAGAAGAAGCATTATCTTTGTGTGACCTTCCAATAAAAGAGAAGCAACAGTTAATTCTTAATAAGGACGAAGAGTCCATCCAAACAGAAGCCCATCATGAGGACTTCGATTTCAATCACTGGCCGCCGCCGCCCATGTCCGCCGCAGATGACCTCTTTTTCCAAGGCCATATGCTTCCCCTTCGTCTCTCTTGTAGCTCTGAAAACACACACAGTTCCTTCCCCAGAAATTTGTCTCTCAGGTAGGGACCAAGTCGCAAATTTTAAAATTTTTATTAGGGGAAGCAAAATTTTACGTTTTAGTACAAATTTTTAATTTTTTTTTAATAAGAAAATTTTAAGATTGACCTTCTTATTTCCTTTTTCGTTTTATCCTTGAAGGTCGGAATCTATGGACCATAATATGTTCCGGTTTAGAAACATGAGTAGCAGTAGTAGCAGCAGCAGAAGTCTTTATTCCAGGTGAATTAAAGTTTTTATGCATCTGTGTCGAAAGTTTGAGATCTAATTTGATAGATTTTTTTGAAAAAAAAATAGTAAATATCAAGAAAATTTTAAAAATTAATTAGTAAATAAGTATTTCTCAATTTAAGAAAAAGAATTTATAATTAATACAACAATACTTCTGTATTCTTTGAATTTGGTAGGATTATAAGCTAAGTTTAATTTAATTTTAATATTTGAATGTAATTAAGTTGGAAATATTAAGAGGGTGGCTTGATTGCAGGTCTTCGAGTATTAGCAACAATTCGATTTCCAACAATCCAACGAGGTGGAAGCCGAGAGGTGAAACAAATGTTTTTCATTCGCACCCAAGTCCGACGCCGCAAATCAGATCATTATCAACTTCCGGTCACCGGAGTCGGAGCCGGAGCTTCTCCAGGTGGGGATTTTTCCGGTTGGGCCTACTCCGAACTCCGGAAATAATGGAACTGGACGATCTCAAAAATCGCACTAACAGCAACAGCAACAGCAGGGCGGCGGCGGCGCAGAAAACAAGTGGGTCATTTCTGGGTGTAGTGAGCTGCAAAAGATCGGTGGAAACAGTTGCGGCGGTGAAGAGCAGAAGCAATTGGAGTAGGGAAAATGGAAAGGGGACGCAGAAGCAGAAGGTTTTGAATATTGAAATTAAGGAAAAGGAAATAAAGGAAAGAAAGAAAAGTGAAAGTGAAGGGCGAGAGGAGAGAAGGCTGTCACATCGTCGAACATTTGAATGGTTAAAGCAGCTCTCGCATGCAAACTTTGCTGACCAAATGTAATTAGCCGTTGTTGACTCATCAAACCAATTTTCCTTTTTTTCAAAAATAAAATAAAATAAAATAAAAATCCAATTGTCCTTTTCCCCCGCATGCCTTCACTTCTCCCCTTTCATCATTTCCTCCCTTGCCCCCACCTTTTCTCCCCATTACTTTCTTTCTACTTCAATCATTTTGACTTTCGTCACTTTCTTACATATTTATAATGTAAATTATATAACCATCCTCTTACATTTGTTTTTTATTTACTCAGTTTTTGTTTTACATTTTGAATCAAACTCCAACTTTTTCGTATCAATTCACTAACATATAATATTAATGACAACCTACTCTTCATGTTTCACATATATGCAATAGTAGCAACTTGTTTATTTTAAAGTTAAGCGCACCTTCATGACTTTACTTTTGGTTTCATCTTAGAAAAGTTTATATCAATGGAGATGTTGTGCTTCATTTATATGCCCATGATTCTCTCCCTTGTCTAGCTAATATGATTCTTTTTATTTTTTTAGTTTTTTTAACTTTTAAGTTTCATTTTTCAACGTTGTTTTTAAGTTTTAAGTTATAGTTATTAAAGAGAATTTCATTCTTGCACCTATGTAAGTGTGGACTTCTATGAGAAGTTTGCATCACTAATTTAATTTTTGTATAACCAATTTGATATCACTACATTTGTTTTACTTCAATTATAAGTTGACTATTCATCTATTGGATTCTACTCTCACTTTCATTTTTTTTTTGTTAATCAAAATTGAAATTTTGATTATTGCACTCAACATAATATTTTTTAATATTTATTTTAGATCAATGATGATGAGCTGAATGTTAATCATCATGAACCATGATAAGGAAATAACTACAAATGGGATTGTTAATATAATTTTTGGATTAATTAGGCTGACTTTGGAGTTTTAAATGATTGAGAATTTGAGGTGTTGGCGTGGAGGGAAAGGGATAGAAAAAAAAAAGGAGAAATTAAAGGTGCGTAGTGAGGTGGGTGTTATGATGAAAGTGTGACATTTCAAAGTGGAAAATTCTTTCGTGACTCTCACGAGGGACTGAAGAACCAGACATGAACACCGACCAAAACTAAAAGCCAAGCAAAAAGCTGAAACTATCGATCAAATTAAAGCTCTATGCACAAACCACCTTTCATTTCCAATGGACACACACACAAGAATTAGAGTATGTATGAGTCTCCATCGTTAGAATCAATTTGACTTTTCAATAACACATACAATGGTTGACATTCTTACATTTGTTGGAAAATCGACATGTAGTATGATTGGATATACCCATACGGAAATGGATGCAATCTTTCACCGTATAACCACCTCTTTTAATGCTTATCACTTTAAGAATTTTGGAGTCTAATTCCAAACACTCAAAATATCAAAACAACTTTATCAAACGAATGGCTATCTAGGTCAAGCATCGGTGATCGATGTAATATTGTGCCACGAGTATTACTTTAACATAAAGCATTTTCTTTTTCAATTTGTGTATGGTTTTGTTTGAGACATTTGTTTCATTTCAATGAAGATTGAGAGCTTATTCTAGAATATTTTGAGAGAGGATCCAACTTTATATAGTCTTCATCAATACTTTGTAAGAATTTGTAAAGTTTGCATACACATGATGTAATTGATCACATTCCCTCTCTCAACTTTTATAAAGTAAATTTAATGTAATAATCTTGATTTTTTTTTTTTTTAATTTAACATTCCTTACTCATTTGAAATTTTTTTTATTATTGCGCTAGTAGGAAGGAAAGTTGTGATTCATTAAAACCCTTCAAATATTTTCAATAAACATGAAGAGCAGAGTGCCTCTTAAAAACCTCCTAATATATGATGCATATTTATAAGATTAATACACTTAACATCTCTCATGACAATATTTTATTGAGACTTTTTTTTTTTGAGTTCAATACCTTATAGGGTAGGGAGATTCGAACCCATAATATTTTGGTTAAGAAGATATGTTTCAAACTAATTGACTATACTCGATTTGACAATATTTTATTGAGTTTTTAATTAGCAAGATTATTACTCAAAACTCAAACCAACAAGAAATAAATGAGAACGTAACAATTCTAACACCACAAAAATAATAAAAACCACAAAAAGAAAAGAATGATTCAAATCAAGAAAAGAATGCTCAATTTTTAAAGTGGTTCAACCAATATAGTCTACATCTACTCATGTAGTCAACAAGCGTCCCAGTTCCCACCAATGCCAAAAGGAGATCAACGACAAGAATTAAAGACACTACAAGATATCACAGTATATCCGATATAAAAAACCATTGCCAATACTTATAAAAACATCGGAAATCTCTCTTACCAACGCTCTTTTTACATCCGCAAAATCATCGATAGAAACCCGTCGGGAAAACTAATTGCTGACGTTCCAACAAATAGCGTCGGCATTTTGTCTCTATTTTCGAAGTTTGAAATACGCTGGTAATAATTATCATTCTCTGACATTAACAAGACACCGACATCTCAGAAACTATCACCGACGTTTTTAAAAACGTCGGCTATTCATGGTTTTACCGACGTCAAATAAGGTCGGTGATAAGATTTTTTCCGATGTTTGTGAAAATAAACGTCGGGAAAGATCATGCCAGATTTTGTTATTTTAATTTTAACGCTCATATCTGGTGACAAAAGGGAAAAAAACGTCGGAAATTCCTTTACATTTTCAATTATTCCTTTTATATTATTTTTTATGATTTTTTTTTTTCATATCAACCTGATAATTCAAGTAAACATTATAAATAAGAAAATTTTTGTAAATATAAATTGATATAAATTTAAATATTATTCAACAAAATAAAATTACATTATTAGAATATAACAAAGTGACACATTAATCAAAGTTATGAAATCAGAAAATAACAATTTACATTGTCTACCATTGAATTGAAAAAAACAAACATGTATCATCTCTTCTCTTTTCTCCATCCGAAGTATGCCTAAAAGAAATGTATAAATAAGAAAGTCCATAAGTAGTAGTTTAAAAATGTCAAAATCCAAAAAAATGCATTCTGATGGAAATAAATAATTTTAAACCATTGCTTAATACTTTAAAACGTTCACAATATTTATAGATCGCCAAATGACTAAACAAGTTGTAAAAAAGTGATTAAGTAGCCTAACCCACCACAAAACTCACAAAATGGCCTAAGTGGCATAACCCACTCCATTAACATATTAAGAAGCTCAAAAGTGTGTAAGTGACCTAACTCACCAGCTTAACACTTTTAAAAGCTCAAAAAGTGCCTGAGTGGCCTAACTCATCCCCTTAACACGTTTAAGAAGCTAAAAAGTAGTCTAAGTCGTCTAACCCACCATATTAATAGGTTCAAAACCTCAAAAAGTGCCTAAGTGACCTAACTTACACCTTAACACTTTTAAAAGCTCAAAAAGTGCCTAATTGGCCTAACCCACTCTCTTAACATGTTTAAAACTCCAAAATTGCCTAAGTGGCTAACCCAACCCTGAACACATTTAAGAAGCTAAAGAATAGTTTAAGTAGCCTAACACAATCTTCGTTCAAAACCTCAAAAAGTGCCTAAGTGACCTAACTCACCCCCTTAACACTTTTAAAAGCTCAAAAAGTGCCTAAGTGGCCTAAACCACATCTTTAACACGTTTAACAAGTTAAAAAGTAGCCTAAGTAGTCTAACCCTACTCTTTAATACATTTAAAACATCAAAAAGTGTCTAAGTGACCTAACTCACTCGCTTAACACTTTTAAAAGCTCAAAAAGTGCCTAAGTGGCCTAACTCACCCCCTTAACACATTTAAGAAGCTAAGTAGCCTAATCCATCCCCTAACACGTTACGAACTCAAAAAAGTACCTAAGTGACCTAACTCATGCCCTTAACACTTTTAAGAGCTCAAAAATAGTCTAAGTGGCCTAACCCACCCCATCAAGGCGTTTAAACACTCAAGTAGCTATCATAACTATAGGATAGCTAAAAAAATCTTTCAGAAAACTTGAAAAATAATATATTTGCCTACTGTGACTACCATGACTACAGGATAGCCACCAACAATATATAATAAACTTCTTAATACATTAAAAAAATTAATATGAATGAGTTTGATTTCATACCTAAGTGGTCGATGATGATCCTCCGCCACCTTGGCCACCAGGGAAATGAGACTATAGTCAAGCCCATCTTCATTCTCATTCTGTCATTTGATTATCGTATGTTTGCTTCTGTTCCTTCAATTCCACCTGTAGACCAGCTAGCTCCTGACACATTTTCTCCTCTCTCACCTTCATTGCAGCTAATTGCTCTTTCAACTCCTTTTCACATTGTGATGATAAAATAGCAATTGAGAAAGTATATGTTCTACTCATCTCTAGTTTCAGGCCCGATCCAAGGCCTTTAACATGGCTAGGTCATGATCCCAACACCCTTTCACAAATCTCCTCATCACTTATTAGTTGGGTCCCTTCTTGTGTCGCAACTTGGGTGGCAGTTTCTTTCATCTCTACCATTTGAATATGCATTCATAGTCGAAATAAATATATAACTGAATAATAATGCCTATCGACGTAATTACACTTACATATTTTTCTTCGGCTGCTCGATTCACCCATCCCTTGCCCTCTACAAACCTTGTTTTTTGAAATAGATCTACTTGATCGTTCTCAATGCCTTCTTTCGCTTTCTGCAAGTAAAATTATACATATATCACGTTAATTAAGCGGTGAAATATATAAATAAAACACGTCACTTTACCTGGTCTTATTATACCCGAATGATTGCCTTTGCCCCAACACGGTGATTGAAAGGCATCTTCTACCAACTATATTTATTCGTTTAAGACTTTTTCTACAATAAAAATATAACAATATCATCTAGGTAAAACACATGAACATTTAAAATGATGTAATAACATACCTTCCACGCATTGTTCTCTCATCTGTCGCATAAGAAGTTCTAATCTTCTGCACTCGCTAATCGTGCCAGTGGGTTTGTACGTGCATCTATAGGGTTGTCGTATTTTTTATATTCTTTATAAAAGTCAGATCTGAACTTCTTGAATGCGCTTTGCATCTGGTGCTCAATGAATGCATGCACCACGAGTTTACCCAAATCTATGTTGAAATGGGTCTGCACATGTAAACAAATAGTTAGTATTTATAGAAATATTATAATCAACAATTTACTCTAACTTACCAATAAATGGTCTTTCACTGATGCAATGACCTCTTTCGTTACATCTTTTCATTTCGTCCATCGAACTGAGACACTCTCACGTGTACATTTGCCGATGGAATTACTAAACCTCGTGCTATTAGCGCAGATAGGCTTTTGGAACTTGTCCTTGATCTCTATGTTAATCCTCTCCTACCTCTCTATGTGCTTGTTTAACTCAATATTTTTACTATGTCCCCTCGTCCTCTTATCCCTAGGAACTGATATAAGCAATTGAATTGATGAAATTAGTATAGTAAAGCATAAATGTATATATAGGTTTAGTGAAAAAAATATTACCTAAAGCCACTGTCGAACTCTCTAGAGCTGAAGGAAGGTTCGACACTAAAGGATCCTCCTCAATAAAAACACGGTCAGCGAAACCTTCTTAACTAGGTCACACCATCTATATATAAAAGAAAGTTAGTTTAAGAAATTCATTATAGAATTTCACGTACTAATAAAATAAAAAATTCAAACATGGAACTCGTACGTATTCATTATTAAGTTTATCTATAACTAAACATTGAAGGGAATCTCAACTATTTTTAGGAATCAAAACATTCTCAAGTTCATCATTTATAAAATCATAATTAGCGATCTGTCGTGTGCTTTTATTTGATTGTTGGATAACTGGTCGTTCTACAATAGTTGGATCAACTGTCATCCCTACCTAATGAGTTATCTTGAATGAACTCATCAACTAAGACCTCCTGGCTACTTCGTCGAATTGTCTATATGACCAACTTCTAGAATGTCCCATAAACATTTGTTTTGGACCATTTGAACAATTTTCTAATCACTATGAAGTTTATGGTCGTCAAGATAAAAAAAACTTGTTGAGTTTGACTAGCAAGGATAAAAGGGTCATCAACATACCATTAGCGAGATGTGTTGATTGACCTAAACCCTAAATCTACATGGGATCTATTTTTTTTTTAATATATGTGTCGAACCATTTGCACTTCAAAATGATCACACGTCTTCCCTTTGCATATTCTAAGTTCAATACCTCATCCAATACACTGTAGTAATTCATTTCATCTCCTTCACTTTCTTCTCCAGGCACCATGATCGCACTATTTTGTATAGTTCGACGATTGTCATGCCATATGCTATGAAATTGTAGTTCATTAACGATGCATCTAGTATAGAAGCAGACTTGATTGTTAGGCCCTAGTGCAATGAAGTAAAGATCATCGAATGCATCTCCTCTCATGCATAATGAATGGACCTATTCATTTAATATTAATTTTAAATGAAAGATTTGGTCTCATAGTTGTAAATGAATAATTTTTACTTAATATGAGAGTTACTTGAGATTGGAACCAATGAGGAAATTGTTGCTGATGCGCTTTATATAAGTCTGCGGTGCTACTTACTCTAGAACAAATTAAATGTTGTATGCGATAGAACTCTATCTTAGTACAATTGTTCAATATGTACCAATGTGATATTCATTTCTCATTTTCTTATAGTGCTCTTAAGTTAAACCCCCCATCCCCCAAATGGTTGCACACGTTGTTTAAAAACTTTAAACTCACCATATGTCTCATTCTCAGGAATGGTATCATTGTTTTGTTCATCTCTAATAAATCTCGTTTCAATCTCACTTAGATGCAAGAAGCAAAAGTTTAAGGATTCATCATGACAAATACTTCTGCGATAGAACCCTCAATACGAGCTTTATTATGTACGTACTCTTTCACTATTCGTAGCCTCCTCTGAGTAGGGTACATCCAACTATAAGTAACTGGCCCTACAACCTTTACTTCATATTGCAAGTAAACTTCAAGGTGTAACATTACATCAAAAAATGTCGGAAGGAATATTCTTTCCATCTTATACAATACGATTATGATGTTTGACTGCATTCGGTCAAGATCGCTGATTCGTAACATCTTTGCACATAAATTTCGTAAGAAATTACATAAATCAAAAATGGTTGTACACACATCTTTTCGTAAGTATGCTTGAATTCCAATAGGAAGAAGTCATTGTAGCAAAATATGTGAATCGTGAGTTTTCAAGCCTTATAATTTTCCATTACTCACCCTCACACATCGTGATATGTTCGATACGAATCCATCGGAAAATTTCTCTAATTTCAAGAACTTACAAAAATCCACCTTTTCACTGCTTGTTAGTGTATATGTAGCATGTGGTTTCACAACTCTCGACCCTTGTTTTTGCAAGTGTAAGTCCTTTCATATTTTTAGATCTTCTTGTCATGTCTTTTGTCTTGCCCTCAATATTTAAAGTGCCCACAAGGTTGTCACATACATTTTTTTCAATATGCATGACATCCAACTTGTGTCTCAACATTAGTTTTGACTAGTAGGGGAGTTCAAAAAATATACTATTCTTCGTCAAGTTAAGAGTCCTCTCTCTTTTCTTCTATTGTAGGGTTGGATGTTTATTGAGTATGGGAAAGTTTACAGTACTTGTTCGAGAATCTCATCTCCATCTATTACAACAAGAGGAGGTCTAAGTTTTAACTTCCTGTCATGTTGTTTACTTCTCCGCCAACTATGATTCTCTAAAAAATAACGTTGATACCCCACGAAAGAAAAAATTCCCCTTATTCTAAATGTTAATGTGTCTTCTTTACAAACTGAGCATGCTTGATACCTTTCGTACTCCACCTAGACAAGTCTCCATAAGCAGGAAAGTCATTAATAGTCCACGACAAACTCTCGTGCAGTTGAACATACTCACCACTCACGCAATTGCACGTGCACACACCATTGTTCCATTATTTTTTCAACTCTTCATGCAAGTATACATCGATCTCTTTACCAGGAGACCTCGGTCCAAGTATAAGCAAAAGCATGAAAAATTTTGATTCTTTCATGCATTTCCAAGGTGGCAAATTATATGAAACAAGTACTACATGCCACATGCTATAGGTAGTACTCATATTCTCAAATGGATTAAATCCATCAAAAGCTAATATCAATCAAACATTTCTTGGGTCTGAGGCAAAATGAGGAACTTCACAATCGAAATGCTTCCACCCTGCAGCATCAACTGGATGATGTATCACACCTTCTCTTATCTCAACCCGTTTATTCTTATGCCACCTCATTTTTAAAGCAATATGCTTTGACATGACCAGTCTCTTCAATCTCGGTATTAATGGAAAATGAGGTTATACTTTGTACGCAATCTTCTTACCCTATCTATCATTAATTTTATATCGAGACTCACTGCATATTGGACAACTTTGGCAATCCACAAAATTCCTTCCAAAATAATACACAATCGTGTTTACAAATATGAATTCATATCTTAGCCCTAAGTCATGTCACTTCTTCTTAGCTTCGTAGAACGAACCAAGTACAAATGCACCACTTAGAAATGCTTCCCTCAACCATTGTAGCAACATATCAAATGACATGTTACTCCTATTGTTTAGCACTTTGATATGCATCAACTTCACCAAAAATTTCAACAAAGAGAACTGTATACAACCAGGATCCAATTGATTGTTGTTGGATTCCTACAAGATGCAAGTGTACACCCTGAAGTTGTGGCAAACAAGGTCGATCCACAGAGATAATTGAACAAAATTTCTGTTTAAAAGCCACTATTTAGGAGAATAGGAGTCATCAAAATTGAGTTTGTTAAAAGATCAAAAATAGACCAAGAAATTAAAATATAAACTTTAGTAGGTGATTTGATTAATACTTTGCCCAAAATGAATAAGAACAGGCTCAAGTTAGGGAATTCAACTGCTCACTGCTACAAGATGCTACAACATTTCTAAACTGCTTAGTACCACAGAAACAACCCTTATGCTTCTTCTGAAGTCAAACTACTAAGTCCATTTCCATGCTCTTAGTTGATTTTAAG
>JAOANK020455127.1:1061-13153 GCA_026257165.2 Telfairia occidentalis | reverse complement strand
AGTTCTTGTGTCATTACCCCCAACAAAATGGTATAGCCGAAAGAAAAAATCGGCATCTTTTAGAAACTGCTTGTGCTCTCATGTTCATCCATTCTCTTCCTAGCCATTTTTGGGGTGATGTTGTCCTTACTGCATGTTATCTCATTAATCAGATTCCCTCTCATGTTCTGAAATTTAACACTCCACTCGAAGTCTTACTCACTATCTATCCCCAAATTCCATTTGTCCTCACGATCCCCCTCAAAATATTTGGATGTACTGCATTTACTCATGTTTATGATCATGAATGTCACAAATTGGATGCAAAAGCCAAAAGATGTGTCTTCGTTGTTACTCTCTTACTCAAAAGGGCTATAAATGTTATTGTTCAGCCACCAACAAATTTTACACTGCCATAAATGTCACATTTTTTTAGTCTCAATCATTCTTCTCCCTAAATTCCCCTCAGAGGGAGACTAAGTTTATTGCAAGTAATCTTGATGAAAATTTTTAGGAGATTGACGATCTAAATACCAGAGTCGAGACTCCTCAGCTAGAAATACCTCATCCTCAGTCAAAAATACCTATTCCAATTGTCCCAATGACTCAGACAGAAGAGTCGGCTTCTATTATTTCCTATAATAATCAGGATGATCAAGTCAACCTAAATCCAATGACAAGCAACCTAAGACTCTTGTTTATTCTCAACGATAAACGGTTCAAAGAGGAGTGGAGCCGCCACAGCCTCAACAGCAAAGTCATGAATCTATCTCGTCGTTAGGTACTGAACAATCTACCCTTGTGCCTCAAGATAACACTAATGATATTGATCTCCCTATTGCACTTAGGAAGGGTGTGAGATCGTGTACTTAGCATCCAATTGCTTGGTGTGTTGGTTATAGTTATTTATCTTCAGCACTTCAAACCTTGGCTCTCAATCTAGAAGCCAATGAGGTACTGAAATCCATTCAAGAGGCTATGAGTGATCCGTAATGGAAAAATGCGATAGATGATGAAATGAAGGCTTTGAGGCTTAATAATACGTGGATAATAGTTGATCATCCTCAAGATAAACCAATAGTAGGATGTCAATGGATCTTTACTGTCAAATATAAGGTCGATCGGTCTATTGAAAGGTATAACGCAAGGTTGGTGGCCAAACGATACTATCAGACTTTTGGGGTAAACTATCAGGAGACATTTGCACCCGTTGGAAAACTAAATACAATTCGTGTCCTCTTGTCCCTTGCTGCAAATTTGGATTGGAAACTACAACAACTAGATGTCAAGAATGCATTCCTCAATGGGGATTTGGAAGAAGAGGTGTACATGGACCTTCCCCCTAGATTTGATATTGATAAGTATGATGGAAAGGTTTGTAGGCTGAAGAAATCTCTCTATGGTTTAAAATAATCCCCACGTGCGTGGTTCGGGTGATTTACAAAGGATGTTTGTAAACAAGGGTATACCTAAGCTCAAATCGACTATACAATATTCTATAGGCACTCTCAAGTTACAATCACCAACCTCATTGTTTATGTCGATGATATTATCGTAATAAGTGACCACTATGAGGAAATAGAAAGGCTAACACACGCACTTGGAAAAGAGTTTCAAATAAAGGACCTGGGGCAATTCGGTATTTTCTTGGGATGGAAGTCGCAAGAAGCAAACTGGTATATTTGTATGTCAAACAAAATATATACTAGACCTCTTGAAGGAATCTGGAATGCTTGGATGTAAACCAGCTGATACTCCAATTAGTCTCAATCATAAGTTGGGAGAGAGTCTAGATAGGATACCGATTGAGAAAGGTAGATATCAATGTCTTGTAGGAAGATTCATTTATTTATCTCACACTAGGCCGAATATTGCATTTGTCGTTAGTGTTGTAAGCTAATACATGCATGCTCCAACTAAAGAACACACAAAAGCCGTGTATCATGTTCTTAAATATCTTAAAGGAACTCTAAGGCTTGTCTTATTTTTGGAAAGGATGATGACAGAAAGATTAAAACATTTATAGATGCAGATTGGGCAGGCTTTGTTCAAGATCGGAGATCTACAACAAGATATTGTACCTTCGTATGGGGTAATCTTGTTACATGGAGGAGTAAGAAACAATCAGTTGTTCCAAGTAGTGCTGGAGCTGAATTTAGGGCATTATCTCATGGTATTTGTGAAATAATGTGGCTGCAACTTCTTCTCCAAGAACTCAAGATCAGGTGTGATAGTCCAATGGAAGTCTATTGTGACAACAAGGCTGCAATTGCTATTGCACACAATCCAATGCATCATGATCGTACTAAGCATGTTGAGGTTGACAGACATTTCATCAATAAGAAGATTGAAGAGAAAATCATAAATTTAATGTATGTTTCATCATCAAATCAAGCTCCAGATATCCTAACAAAAGGATTATTGAGGCCCGTGTTTGAAAGATTGTTGGTCAAGCTAAAACTATTTAATCTGTATAATCCAGCTTGAGGGGGAATGTTGAATTAGTTAGAAGTTTAGATTATGTTGACTTTGTTATAAGTTGTTATTGTTTGTTTAATAAATCTTCTTTATTTTAGGGAAGTTAGAAGGTTAAATCTCCTTTATTTTAGGGAAGTTAGGAGGTTATCCCTAGATTTTATTTTCTCTTGTAACCTATAAATAGTGTCTTTATTTTTCATCTTTAATCATCAAATTGTGAAATAAACAATTTATTTCTTTTCTCTCTGCTCGTGTATGTCTCTCTAGTGTCTCCATCCTTAGTTTTTAGGGATATTATTTTATCCTCTTGAAAATTCTTCTAGAAGGTTTAAATATTATTTGGTAGAATAAAATTCCATAGATTTTATTTTATTTTCTAGATTAGGAAAATAGTCGATATTTTCCTAATTGTTTTGGAATTTTATTTGTTGAAATTATTTTCAAAGGCACTTTAGGAATAGTTTTCCTTGAGCTTTCTTTTCCTTTTCTAGCCTTTTGGCTTCTATAAAATTCTGAAGCCCCTTTGTAATTATTCTATGTTGAAGTTTATGAATGAAATTTGTTTCTTTTGAGTTCCCAAAAGAAGTATCAATTTGCTAGAGTAATTGAACCCCAACATCTTCTCTTGTGCGTTGTTTCAAGGAGTAAAGTAGCATTCAAGTTTACTTGGTCATCAAACTTGTGCAATGTTTCTTCGAGGATTCAAGAGGCTAGTAGATAGTGTCGTCGTTGCATTCAAGGCCCTTCCATCCTTGTCTTGACTTTAAGGTAAACTATTCTTAACCTTTCCTTCGAGTTGGGTAAACTGACTTTGTGTTTAAGTGGCTTTGTTGTCTAGGGATTCGTATAACCAAGGGGTTTCTTGCACCAAATCTACTAAGGGTCTTAGGAAGTTTGTCTTGGGTTAAAATTTGGTACCTTGGTCGTGGAGGCTTGCTTGGCTAACGCTATGCAAGGACCTTTGCAAATGCATCACAAGGCCTTGAATTATGTGGTCAAAGGTTGACAAACTGACTTAATTAGAGTTGAGTTGATGCATTGGGTTAAATTGTCAATGGTCAACTACTCTAGAGTTGTGATCTTATCGATGTGACTTTTGTGCTAATGTAAATGGTTGTGATGAACTTCAAAAGTGCTTCTGTGATCTGTGAAATCTAGCGTATTTCGATATTTTTGTGCCAAGCATGTTGACTACTTTATTACGGAATACGTGATATGCATCTTGAAGTGATTACCATGTTGTTTGTGTTTAGCCTCTCAAGTGGAGGCTACTTACTGAGTATTCACATCCTCAGCCCCCCAACGTTCTTGCATGTGATGACTTGAACTACGAGCTTGGTGATGGCGTGGAGGTGGCATGATGAGAGAAAGACCATGTTGCCATTTTCTTCATTGTTTTTAAGTATTTGAGTTTAGTTTAGTTGGCAAGTTGAGTTTATTTATTTTCCTCCTAGTACAAGGTTTGTTTTGGTTGGGAGCTAATTGTTATTTTTCCCCTTCCTTCAAGGTTTTATGTTAGAATTGTCGGTTCTTTTATTTATTTATGAGAAGAGATTTTGTTTTGAGGTAAAAGAACTTAGTACATAGTTACCTTTTACTGAAATTGTAAAATTGTTGTTTACTTCAGGTTGCACTTAAATGAGTGAAATTAGGCAATAAACCCCAAAGTTTTAGTTGAAATTTGGGGGAGTTACATTGCTTCTAGGTTATTATGGGTGTGTGTGTAGCCGAGTGGAGGCAAACAACTGTACGCGGGAAGGGTGTTGTGAGGTTCTTGTAGAGACATGCACATGAGAGTTGTATGGACTACTTGGAGCGTAGGGCAGGTGGTTGGTGCACACACGATTGACGACATGACATGAATATGGAGGCATCTTTGTAGTGAGGTGCAAGTTGGGTGTCTCAACCCTACCATGAAGTGCGTGGGTAGAGACTCCCCAAGAAGTGAGCAAGCAACAAGCAAGCAAGTCGACGCGATATGTCACTGTCAAGCAAGTAGCTTGACATGAGAAAGCAAACAAACAGCTTGACATGAGCATGAAAGTAGCTTGACATGGTAAAGCCAGGAAGCAGCTCGACAGGGTACGCGAGTAGCTCAACATGATCAAGCTAGCAAGTAGCTCGACATGGTCAAGCTAGCACCTTGACATGTGTCGTCCGTCAAGCCAAGAAGGGACTGGAAGAAAGTTTCATGATGCGACCAAGGAGGATGGTGCATCACCAAACACACCAAAGATAAAGTGTGCAAGAAAGATAAGATAAGGCTCAAGTAAAAAAAGAGGCAACGAAAATGTCTAAGGTGGCTCGAGCGAGACTGGTGGCCCCAGGTCATGGCCCCAAAAGTCAGGGTTATGTTGGGATTTTCAACGAGCGACTCTGGTGTTAGATGTATATTAGAGAGATATGCAAGCACGCCAAGTTTCAGAGGAAACAAAGTTCAAACGTGGGCTCTAGGTCAGCGAGTGATCCCTCGTCAAAATGACGTTCATAGATGTGAGTTTGGAAATGCCTTAAAAATGTACTATAGGAGGAGGTATGATGTCAGCTCTCTACCACCCATGGGCCGGACGAGGCCTAAGCAAGCTACCTCGTGGTACATACGTGTGTCATGGCATGGGCGAGCGTTGCACGACGAATGTCTTGGGTGTTTCCTTCGAAGATAGAAATCTCGAGGACAGTGTCAGATGACATGAGTGTGCCGGCATTGCGACTTCTCCCATGGGCCAGAGGTTTCGATTTATGGCCCGGCTCCAGCACAGTATGTGCAAACGAGATGGCATGGTTGCAAGTGTCGATGTGCCTCATTAGATGTTCGAATGAATGGATGTTCGAAAGGTCCGATGTGAAAGAGAAACTCATGGGTCGGTTCTCGAAAAGCTTGCCCAAACTAGCAAATAAGTCGAATGACCTCCCAGGGTTCAGGATGACATTCTAAGGTATCATGGGGCATTTGATAAGATTTGTAAGCTTGTCTCGACCCCGTTAGAAGGTCAGGACTCATTAAGGTCCTTGCTTGGTGGTGAAGCAGGATGATCGAAGAATGGGAACCCAGATGATGAGAAATGATGCGTCGAAGTGTTGAAAAGACCTTGGCCTAGAGTAAAGGCAAGGCTAAGCCATGAGGACTTGGCCTAGAGTAAAGGCAATTCGGCTGAAGTCTCGATTAAAGAAGAAATGCACAAAAGGGCGATGTGCATTGCCAAGAGTAAGCTAAGTTGCATGCGTAGTTGCAAACCTTCACTTGTGTGTCTATGCCAACGATGAGTGCAATGAGCTCTTGCATGTAGGTAGTCGGGTGAATGTGCAAGACGAAAGCGTGATGTAATTATTAAAGATGCTCGGTCGAGGAAGAAAGAACCTCACCTATGGTCCGACATAGTTAAACGACTCAAGAAAAAGAATGTTGGGGCTAGAGCTAGCCTTAAGGTTGTCCATAATCGAGGTAAGATTATGGCACCGCATGGT
This sequence comes from Telfairia occidentalis, assembly GCA_026257165.2. NCBI lineage: Eukaryota > Viridiplantae > Streptophyta > Magnoliopsida > Cucurbitales > Cucurbitaceae > Telfairia > Telfairia occidentalis. Next base: position 7,231 of record JAOANK020455127.1, on the reverse strand, counting down.
TTGAAAAGTTGTGACCGTGACATTTGGTATCAGAGCCACGCTTTGTGCGTTTAGTCAGACTCGAAAGGAAGAAAGAAAATCGAAGTTGAAAAGAGAATGAATTTGCAAGTGCGTCAAGAGTGCCGATTTGGCAGGGCAGTTGTGTTAAGTCAATATGAGAGACAGAAAAAGAGGGTTGAAGCCTAACTCCTTGAGCTTGACAAGTGCAAAAGAGAGAGTGTACTTGGTTGAAGGCTTGGGTGTTCCGGAAGTGATCAAAAAGAGAAAAGGCCACGTTTTAACAAGCTCCCAAAAGTGGTGGAGTGAGCTGCAAAGACAAAAAGTCCCATGTTAGTGGCCTCGAGAATCAGTGAGACAAGGTCGGGTCAACTTGCAAGAGTGTAGTATGTGTTGATAGCAGTAAGTCTATATTCAGCAAGGAGGCAAAAATTAAATGCAAAAGAAAGAGAAAAGAGAAATGAACATAAAAGACAAGAAAGGCGACGTTCTAGTGAAGCTCCGAAAAGCGCTGGAGCTAATTTCAAGCCAAATGCGTAGTCAGCCACAAAAGAGAAAAGTTGCACATCAATGGTTCTGAGATTTAGAAAGACAAGGTCGGGTCAGCCTACAAAAGTGCTGTAAGTGTTAACAGTGGTGGGTCTGTATTTAGATAAGGGGCAGAGACTGAGTGCAAAAAGAAGAAAAGAAAGAAAGAGAAAAGTGGCAAGTCATGCGTGGATGTCATGTTGGGCAATGGTAGAGTGGACAAGAGAAGCTAGTTGCATGTGCTCGCCTTGAGTCCTGATATGTCAAGAAGAAAAGCTCTTAAAGTGGCAAAATTAATGTATGGGAAGTCCTGGGAGTGGTATACTTGCCTGGATACCCTCATTAGCCAAGAAAAAGTCCGTTCAAGTAAGTCTATGTTGTTTGTACACAAAAGCGAAGTTGAGGGAGATGGGTTAGGAGAGAGGCCTAAGCTCCAATCTCCACGAGACAAGTTCAGATAGTCACTTTTGAGGTAGAGAAAAGGCCTGGGTGACGTTTGCTCGAGTCAAGAGTGCAAGAGGCAAGGCGTAATTGGGTCAATGTTGGTAGAACCTTGGTACGCCAAGTAGAGTGGGCAACACTTGGTGTATTTTGGCAATCTTAGCATTGATTCAATGCTCCGATTGTGTTAGTGTTGGTAGAACCTTGGTGCGTCAAGTATAGTGGACAACACTTGGTGTATTTTTATAATACCAGCATTAATTGAGTATGGGGTAGTTGTAAGCAACACATGGCAATCAAGAGTAAAGGCTCAAGTGGGGCAAGATGGCATTTTGGCCATTAAAAAAAAAAGAAGAGCAAGAAAGGCCGAGCCTTGCCCAAAGTGCCAAGAGAGGCATAAAGAATAAAGGGAAGAAAAGAAGCATGCAGTGGTTTCAAGAGTAAACAACATTACGGCTTATCTGCCACAATTAGTGGCCTTGAAGAGGGATTTGGCCAAAGGGGAGTGCCAACCCAAGAAGCGACCAAGAAAGAGAAAGTGTTAGCTGTCTCGCCAAGTGCAAATTGTCAGTTGCTCAGAGAATGTGAGAATTGAAGCCAGGTAGGGCTTAAAGGAAGGACCAAGTGTGCCCAAGTTTAGTGTAATGTTCGATAGTGCATGTTTCAGGCCAAGTCCGATAGGAGGGCACATAAAGATCCAAGAAAGGGAACAATATTAGAAAAGATTACACCAAGTTGATGTTCGTCTGGGGCGTTGAGATAGAAAGCACAGTCAGTTACCTAGTTTGAAGAAGAAAGTCCTCATCGAGGCGATGGCGCAATTAAGTGGGGAAGAGTGTTGCAAATCCTAAGTGAAGAAAGAGGATTGTAACCCCACAGAATGTCATTAAGGACGATGAAAAATTTAAGTGGGGGAGAGTGTCTCAACCCTACTATGAAGAGAGTGGGTTGAGACCCCACGAAGTGAGCAAGCAACAAGCAAGCAGGTCGACACAGTATGTCACTGTCAAGCAAGTAGCTTGACATGAGAAAGCAAGCAAGCAGCTTGACACGAGAAAGCAAGCAAGCAGCTTGACACGAGAAAGCAAGCAAGCAGCTTGACACAAGCATGAAAGTAGCTTGACAAGGGAAGCGAGTAGCTCAACATGATCAAGCCTACAAGTAGCTGTTAGCTTGACATGGTCAAGCAAGCACCTTGACATGTGTCGTCCGTCAAGCCAAGAAGGGGCCAAAAGAAAGTGTCATGATACGACCAGGGAGGATGGTGCATCACCAAACACACCAAAGATAAAGTGTGCAAGAAAGATAAGATAAGGCTCACGTGAAAAGAAAGGCAACAGAAGTGTCTAAGGTGTCTTTAGCTTGGTTGGTGTGCCCTGGGTCACGGCCCCAAAAGTCGTGGTTACGTTCGGAATTTTGATGGGTGACTCTAGGGTTAGATGAATATTAGAGAGATATGCAAGCACACCAAGTTTCAGAGGAAACAAAGTTCAAACGTGCGCTTTAGGTCAGCGAGAGATCCCTCGTCAAAGTGATGCTCAAAGGTGTCAGTTTGGAAATGCCTTAAAATGGACTATAGGGGGAGGCATGGTGTCAGCTTTCCACCACCCCTAGGCCGGACGAGGCCTAAGCGAGCTACCCCGTGGTACATGGGTGTGTCATGGTGTGGGCAAGCGTTGCAAGACGAGTGTCTTGGGCATTTTTTGCGAGGATGGGAATCTCGAGGACAGTGTCGAGTGGCATAGGTGTATCGACATTGCGCCTTCTCCCATGGGCCAGAGGTTTCGATATATGGCCGAGCTCTGGCACGGTATGTGCAAACAAGATGGCATGGTCATAAGTGTAGACGTGCCTCGTTAGATGTCCGAATGGATGGATGTTCGGAAGGTTCGATGTGAGAGAGATGCCCATGGGTTGGTTCTCGAAAAGCGTGTGCAGACTAGAAAAGAAGCTAGATGACCTCCCAGGATTCGGGATGGCATTCTAAGGTATCATGGGGCATTCGATGAGATTTTTAATCATGTCTCGACCCCGTTAGAAGGTCGAGACTCATTAAGGTCCTTACTTGGTGGTGAAGTAGGACAATCGAAGATCGGGAACTAAGATGATGAGAAATTATGCGACGAAGCGTTTAAAAGACCTTGGCCTAGAGTTGAGGCAAGGCTTAGGCATGAGGATTTGGTTTAGAGTAGAGGCAAGTTGGCTGAAGTCGCGATTAGAGAAGAAATGCACGAAAGGGTGATGTGCATTGCCAAGAATAAGCTAAGTTGCATGCGTACTTACAAACCTTCAGTTGTGTGTCTATGCCAATAGTGATCGAAAGAAGCTCTTGCATGTGAGTAGTCGGGTATACGTGCGAGATGACATCGTGATGCTAGATTAAAGATGCTCGGTCGAGGAAGAAAGAACCTCGCCTATGGTCCGATGGAATTAAACGACTCAAGAAAAAGAATGTTGGGGCTAGAGCTAGCCTTGAGGCGGGCCATAATCGGGGTAAGATTATGGCGCCGCACGGTTTGAAAAGTTGTGATCGTAACACTAGACATGTCTTAGAGGTTCTCTGGGCTTCTGGCACACGTGTTGGCTGTGCTTGAAGGCTTGGGCATCCTTTTTGTGTGATGTTTCCTTGACCAAACTTGTCTTTGCTGTCAGGCTAAATATGATCGCATCACAAGGTATTCACATTTTGATCACCATGGATTCGTTTTTGGTGCACTTTACTGACTGCATTTCAAAAGAGCTTCATTTTGGTCCAAACAAAAGGTATCAAACATGTATATGAATGGCTCTAAAAAATGTACAATAGTTAGGATATCAGAGCCAATTTCTCAATATAGGAATGGTCCTTTTCTTGCTTGTTAGTGCTTTAATTTTAAATAAGGACGTTTAGGCTTGACTAAGTGTTTTGTTAGGGTAGTTATTCGTTTAGTATTGCTTTAGTGAAGATAAGGATGTTCTTTTGGGTTCTTTATGTACTTTCTAATGGTATGTGCAACAATTATTTTGTTGTGATAGGTATTATTAAAATTGAAAGTGATAATGTCATAAATACAGGGTACTTAGCGCAATAAGAAGGATTTTAAGTTTATGGATCATTGAAGTTGATTCCTTGGCATTTTATTTCTACCTAAAAGAATATTGTGTCTTTTAAAGTATGATTGAATTGTAAAAAGTTTTACGTCTATGGCTTTAAAAGGCAGTTTTCAATTTAAGACCATCAGATCAAATAAAAAACTATTGGTCATTAGATATCTAGAAGATAATTGTACATGATATACCTTCGTTCCACTCGATATGGGGATCATGAAACTATGGGTTGTTAGGAAGTTTGTGGATCACCATGACTGCACTGTTGATGTTGCTCAGAATGCACAGGCAAGATACAACATTTATGGTGAGTGAGTGGAATTTATTTTAAAAACTAGTAGTAAGATACACCACACGATATTGTTAATTACATGACAAGAAAACATGATCGTAATATTAGTTATAGTAAAGCTAGGAGTGGGTGTGAGGATGTATTCAAATCCATCAGGGGATCTTCTAAAAGAATCATATGCTATTATTCCCTCGTTTGTCTTCTTCATAATTTCAGAGAAACCACGTATGCCCAACTGTATTCTAACATTTCTACTTTGTTTTCTATTTGGTAAAATGTATATATATTTTATCTTTCATTATATACTTAACAATTATAACAACCTTTCTAGGTAACTATGCCACGTTTGAAGTGATTTTAAAAGGAGGTTCAAATATTTATTTTTTGTGCTTGGCTGCTTCCATCAAAAGATGGAAACATTGTTTACTAGTTCTCTCAGTTTATAGCGCATTTTTTAAAAATCGAGAAATCTCTTATTCTAGAATGTGTTTTTTATTACATATCTGTAACTGGTGGGAATGCAAGTGACGGAGTTTTCGAAATTGAGGATTTGATTTTTCAGATGTCTTTTCAAGAGTACAATCCAAGCAGCTACCAAAGATGAAAAAACGGTTTCAAGTGTCTAGCATTAAAATGTGAATGGGTTTCGACAGAGCTTCGAGCGTCGTTTTTTTTTTTTTTTTATTTTGATCTTTTTTTAGTCCAACAACATTTGATTTCATTGTATTTCAATGTATTTCAATGAATCCCCGAACTAATTTTAGGTTGAAGCTTTTCCTTTAAAATGAGTGATTGTAATTTGATTTTGGTTTATATTTTTCTTTAATGTTTATGATATAGTTGAAGAATTCACTGATAATTTGAATGTCTCTTCTTATCATATATCCATTTAATCCATTTAAGATAATAATGAAGCCAAAATTGATAGTTTGAACATCATCATTATTTTTGAAGGATGAATAATTAACCTACACATATCGACACAATGGTATGAATTGATAATGTCCACTTGAGGCTTTCATGTGATTAATTTTGGTATTACCCAAAAAACTTCACTACAGTAATGGAAATAATTGTCCTCATTTTAAATACCATTGATCTTCCTCTTTTCTAACCAATAGGAGACATTGTTTCCACTACTAACATTAAATTCAATTTCATTTTCATAGAATAGTTAATTACTCTTTCATCCTTATGGTTCCTAACCCTTTGAATACATTGGCGGAGGTTGCAATGCAACCTCATCGATCACAATGAAAACATTATGTTGGGATGTCCGTGGGTTTAGGAGTCCAAAGGCATTTCGAACTATTAAAGACGTTATAGTTAACTTGATCCCCAAATAGTCTTTCTTTCAGAAACCAGATGTGACAACAATAGAATGAAGTCTTTCAAAAGACCCATTAACATGCACATGTTTTGCCATCAAAAGTAAAGATGTTAGAAGTGGCATTTGCCTATTATGGAAAGAGGAAATCGATATTAAAATAAAGTCATACACTAAATTTCATGTAGACTCAATTATCTCATGGGACAACAAGTCTTGGAGGTTCACTGGTATGTATGGCTACCAACATTCAAGTAAGAAGAAATGCTAGTTGGGACTTATTAAGAAGAATTTGCAACCAAGATGGGTTAGCTTGGCTTATTAAGGGAGATTGAAATGAAATTCTTTGGAACCATGAGAAGGAAGGTGGCGTGGATAAAGATGAAAACTTAATGACAAACTTTCAGACGACTCTTAATGATTGTCATCGAAAAGATCTCAATTATCAGGTAGAGTTTTTTTTTTTTTTTTTTTTTGTGGGGTGGGGGGGGGGGGGGA
>JAOANK020454527.1:0-13158 GCA_026257165.2 Telfairia occidentalis | reverse complement strand
ATATTAATGAGATTTATATAATAAGGTTTTAATATGAATAGGATTCATATTAAAACTATATGTTATGTGAGAAATATATTTGAATATGATTCAAATAATATTAATTTTAATTAATTAAATAAAATTAATTTTATTTTATAAAATTAACGTAAAAGATGGTAAGTGGGGAGTTTTTCACCCAACCCACTCCCATCTCTCCCTCTCTCACATATATCGAGAGAACAGAAAGTGAACTGCGATTCTCTTCATTCTTATTCTGCTAGAGAAAACTCTCCCTCCCAATTCCCTCTATCAATTTTGGAGACCAGTCTTCCAAGGCCATATTTCCTAGAGATTAACGGGTATCCCATTCTAGTAGTGTTTGTGATACAGAAATCGCACGAAGATTGAAGAACGGTTCTTCAAAGGTATTTCATTCTCTCTTTATTTTTTTGTTTCTGTAAAGAATGCTTCCAACCAAATTCATTCTTGAATGCATTAAGTGTTCAACTGCTTCCACTGGGGATTCGATTCCTTCACAATTGTGGCTCTGTCAACTACAAAAGCAGAATTTGGTGCTTTATCTGAGGCAATAAAAGAAGGGCTTTGGTTAAATGGGCTCTTAAAGGATTTTGGGATTAGCCAACCTAAAATTAGAATCTATTGCGATAATCAAAGTGCTACCTCTCAAAGAATCACCAATTTCACAACAGAAGAAAGCATATTGATATTACATGTCATTTTTGTAAACTTTGAGAGAGCAAAAAATATCTTATTTCTCTCTTAATAATTCATAGGTAAATACATTAGGTCACTTGAGTTTGATAGATTCGCCCTCTGAAACAAGAAGTTCTGGTCCTTGAGGGATAATATCAACCACTTGACCTAACACATATAAGGAAATAAAATATAAAAGGAAATATTCCTAACTATTTAACATAAATAGCTAATTACACATAAAGTGAAATATTACAAAAATATTTACAATTATTATTTTCTAAACTAACACTCCCCCTCAAGCTGGTTTGAAGATGTCTTCCATTGCCAGTTTGTCTTTAACTTGTCAAAAAGTCTTTTTGGAAGCCCTTTAGTTAACACATCAACATTTTGATCTGTAGTTGGAAGATAAAGAATACATATTATTCTAGCATTAATCTTTTCCTTTATGAAGTGTTTGTCTATCTCAATATGTTTTGTCTTGTCATGCAACACTAGGTTGTGAGCTATAGAAATGGCCGCCTTGTTATCACAATATAGACGTATGAGTGTTGTATGAGAGAATTTCAACTCTCAAGAAGTCGACATATACCCTCAAAACACGATGGGCTAGTGCCCTAAACTCTGCTTCAACGCTTCTTCTTGCTACGACATTCTATTTTTTGCTTCTCCAAGTAACTAAATTACCTCCAATAAAGGAACAATAACTAGATGTAGATCGTCTATCTACATTACTACCTGCCAAATCAACATCAGTATAAACTTCAATTTGCAGATGACCTTGTTTTTTAAACAGTATACCTTTCCTTGGAATTCCTTTCAAATATCTCAAGATCCTATAAACAACTTCAAAGTGAGAACCAGGAGAGTGCATGAATTGACTTACCATGCTTACTGCGAATGCAATATCTGGACGTGTGTGAGATAAGTAAATAAGTCTACCAACAAGTCTTTAATATTTCTCCTTATCTTTGATTTCATTTTCGCTGGCAGCTTGTAGTTTCAAATTTGGTTCAATGGGAGTTTCAGCTACTCTGCAGCCAAGCAAACATGTCTCTTCCATAAGGCCAACAATATATTTTCTTTGGTTAACTATAATTCCCTTCTTTGATTTAACGAATTCCATTCCTAGGAAATATTTCAAAGTTCCTAAATCTTTAATTTGGAAGTCTCTTGCAAGTTTTTTCTTTAGAGTAGTTAATCCATCTTCATCATTGCCTGTGAGAATAATATCATCAATATATACAATCAAAACAACAATTCTGTTATTTCCACTGTGTTTATAAAATATGGTATGATCTGCCTGACTTTGAAGAAAACCATAACTTGTGACAGCTTTCTCAAAACGTTCAAACCACGCTCTAGGAGATTATTTTAAACCATAAAGAGACTTATTGAGTTTGCATACCTTATTGTTTCCCATATTCATTTCAAAGCTAGGTGGTAGATTTATAAATACCTCTTCTTCAAGATCTCCATTGAGAAATGCATTTTTAATGTCTAATTGATAGAGGGGCCAATCTAAATTGACTGCAACAGACAAAAGCACTCTAATAGAGTTAATTTTAGCAACGGGGGAAAATGTTTCTACATAATCAACCCAATAAGTCTGAGTAAACCCTTTCGCAACTAATCTGGCTTTATATCTCTCAATACTTCCATCTGCATTGCATTTTATCGTAAAAAATCCATTTGCATCCTACAGTTTTCTTATCCTTTGGTAGATCTACAATATCTCATGTATGATTTTGTTTGAGAGCATTCATCTCTTCCATAACTGCTACTTTCTAATTACAATCATTTAGGGCCTCCTGAATGTTCCTTGGAATGAGTAGGTCATTTATCTTAGAGGTAAAGGCTCAATGGCTCTGTGACAATCTTTGGTATGACAAATAATTGGCAATAGGATATTTAGTGCAATTTCTAACACCTTTCCTAAATACTATAAGAACATCAACGTCAGATACATTAGATGAGATAAAGGATTGGTTACCAGAGTTTTCAGTGTCATTCTTCGGAGTTGATTGATTTGATGACTCATCAGCTTCCTGATCTTCATCCCTATGATTAAATCTCCTCCTACTATAAACTTGAAGTTCAAGATGTTGATTAGTGGAATCATTTTCTAGTGTTTCTCCCCCTGAATGAGAATCTTTTGCATTGATAGAGTTGAAAAATAGGGCAAATGATATTAGGAGGCGAAATAGAAATGTCCCAAAAATTATCTTCCAAGTCAGCGTTCTCCCTCTAAAGAGAATTTGGAGTAAAAAAAGGTTGGTTTTCCAAAAAGGAAACATCCATACTCACATAAGTTTTTTAGGTTTGGGGATCCAAGCATTTATAACCCTTTTTTGTGGAAGCATATCCTAAGAAAATGCATTCGATAGCCTTGGGATCTAGTTTGGAACGAAAAGCGTTAGAAATGTGAACATAAGCAGTGCAACCAAAAACCTTGATTGGTAAATCAGAGTAGAGGCGGATGGTTGGAAAAGTAATTTTCAGTAGATCCAGGGGAATTTGAAAATTTAAAACCTTAAAAGGCATCCGATTAATAAGGTAAGCTACCGTGAACAGCCTCCCCCCATAAATATTGGAGAACATGCATTGAAAACATAATGGCACGGGAGATTTCAAGTAGGTGACTATTTTTTCTTTCAGCAATACCATTTTGTTGAGGGGTGTCTTGGCATGTAGATTGATGAAAAATGCATTTATTTTTCAAAAAAATCTCCCAAGTATTCATTGAAAAATTCGGTCCCATTATCAGAGAGTAAAATGCTTATTTTTGTTTGAAATTGATTCTCAACCATATGATAAAATTGTACAAAAAGATCTTTTATAACATATTTTTTATTTAACAAATAAACCCAAGATAAACGTGTATGATCATCAGTGAACGTGACAAACAAACGCTTACCACTAAGAGTTGAAATTTTAGAAGGACCCCAAACATCACTATGAATGAAATAAAAATGTTTGGAGTCCTTATAAGGTTTGAGACAAAAAGCAGAACGATGATGTTTAGCTAAAATGTAACTTTTTCATTGAAAATTTGAATAATCAACACCTTTAAACAGGATTGGAAACAAATATTTCAAATAGAAAAAACTAGGATGTCCAAGTCTCTGATGTCAAAGCATATTTTCTCATGAATGAAAAGAGAACTAACACTATTAAAGGCTTGAACTTTTTTATTACTAGGTGGAGATTGATCGAAGTAGTAGAGACCATCGAGCATCTTAGCACATCCAATCGTCCTCCTCGAATCCTGATCCTAAAAGACAAAATGATTTTCATAAAAAAATAACACGATAGTTAGAATCTCGAGATATTTTGCTAACAAACAAAAAGTTACAAGCTAATTTTGGAACGTGAAGAACAAATCGTAAAGTAATAATATTGGTCAATTTAATCATTCCTTTTCCTGCAATAGAAGAGAAACTACCATCGACAATGCGAACTTTCTCAGTGCAATAGGTAGGAGAATAAGACTGAAATAATTTAGTTTAACTAGTCATATTACCAGAGGCTCCAAAATCGACGATCCATGGAGATGCATTCAAACATGGAAGCATGAGCATAACTACCTGATTGTGCCAAGGAAGCACTAGGATTACCGGATGATGAACTAGTCTTTAGCAACTGTAGAAGTTGATCAACTTGCTCTTTATTTAACTGGTGAGAATCAACTGTATTTGCATTGATCAAACACTAATATCCAGTACCATTACCACTTTTTTGCCGGTTTTATTACCCTTCCAATTAACTGATTTCCCATGTAGTTTCCAGCAGGTTTCACGAGTGTGACGAGGCTTATTACAGTGGTCACACTAGACACGAGGTTTCTCACTATTCTTTCCTTGGTAACTAGAGAATTTATGAGCACCTGCTTCGGTTATCAAAGTTGAACTTTCTATTGTGGTACTAATATTCTTCTTACCAAGCATAACATGGCGAAGACTCTCTTCTCGTCGAACTTCATAGAAAACCTACCGAGAGGTGGAAGTGGATTTCTGCCAATTATCTTACCTCTGACCTCATCGAACTCAACATTAAGGCCAGCAAGGAATTTGTAAATTCGATTGTCCTCAACAGTTTTCTGATGATGCTGCAAGTCTTTTGTAGACTTCCATTCATAAGAATCAAAGAGATCTAAATCTTGCCAAATCCTCTTTAATGAGTGAAAATATTTAGTAACTGAATTCGGACCGCGTCGAAGCTCTCCCAATTTAAGAGTTAATTAAAAAATCTGTGACTGATTCCCTAGATCAGAATACATTTCATTGACATTATCCCATAACTATTTGGCAGTGGGATAACACATATAGCTGTCACTTATCTCCTCATCCATAGAGTGAACTAATCAGATCATGACCATAAAGTTTTCAGAATCCCAAGTAGGAAAAGTAAGCTATCTATCGTCAGTGCTTGTTTTTCTCCTGTGAGGTAGCCAATCTTTTCTTGTCCACGAATGAACAATCGAACACTTTGGGACCAACAGAAAAAATTTTCTCCATTAAGTCTAATAATGGTCATTTGGGCATGATGACTCTTAGAATTAAAGCGGACTTTAGAAACCTTATTCTTTGAATCAATCATTGTTATCGAAATGAAGAATAACAAGAATAGCTGGAACTCAAATTTCCAACACTGAAAACTTAATAAAAGACAGGTAAAATGCTACCCACAAAGCAATAGCCTACACAAACCAGCACAAATAGATCCGCGACCCATGAATAAACCTGTTACCCATGCAAAGAAAGACTCACATGAAGAAAGAATGAGCAGACCTGCACGAAGTGACCCGCGTAGTGACTCGCACGAAGAATGACCACCAGATGCAGCGACTTGACCAGACCTGCGATGACCCGACTCGTGCGCTTCCTTCACTCACGACGCTACCAGATGCAGCGACTTGATTGATCGGTGGTGACTGAAATGGTGACGCGACTGTATGGATGAGAGGCGACGGCGACGGCGACGAAGAGCCCAAAGAAGGGTGGTGGCGGCTGCGGCTGCTTAGGGTTAGGTTTTTTTTATTTTTTTTTATTTTGGCTGTGATACCATGTCAACTTATAATGAAGAGAAACCTAACACATATAAGGAAATAAAATATAAAAGGAAATATTCCTAACTATTTAACATAAATAGTTAATTACACATAAAATGATATATTACAAAAATATTTACAATTATTATTTCCTAAACTAACAATTTTATTCGAGATCAAATTGAAAAAGGAGAAAGTGAAGTTGTGAAGATTCATACCTCAAATAATGCAACAGACATGCTAACCAAGCTTGTAGCTCGATTGAAGTTCATCAAGTGTCTTGAACTAATTGGGTTCGAGATACCTGAAAAGGAAAGAAATCCAAAGGATCAATAGAAGAGAGGAGCTTCGAAAGCCTTGTTGATTACAAAGATGGAGATTGTAAAACTGGAGTTACCATTTTCAGGTTGCAACCAACAAGCCCTGCTATTTGATAAAACATATAAGTAGTTTAAATTTTTTCTATTTCTTTGTAAAGAGAGATTCAGAGAGATTTGAGTGTTGTAATTTCTTACTTTTGGTTCTTCAATAAAGCTTTTCCCTCCCTCTTGCACAGGGGATGTAAGTCTTATTGCTGAACCACTTAAACATCGTGAGTCTCCTTTCCTTTTCTTCATCATCTAGCTTATAGCTACATCACAGAAAAATCGCCCTAGCATAGAGTTCTTTTCTTTCTTCTCCATTGTTTCCTTGATAACATTCACTTGAGAGAAAACAATTTGGTGCATGTTAAATTTCAAGATAAAAGGACATCTGTCCCTTGAGAACTGCATTTAAGTGACACACATAAATCTTACAAGTTTTTAGACTTGGTCAAACAATTCTATCTATTCTGTTCTATCTCTTTCTTTACTTTGATCTCCATTTTCACTCTAGATCCCTATATATATATTAATATGGAATTTTTATTTTTTATAATATGTATATCACATGCAAGTTTAAAACTTCTTAAAGAATGTAGAAATATCTCAACAATTAAGGTAATATTGATTGTTTTAATTATTAGAGAATTGGTATAAAATGGTCAATTTTTTAAGAAAATTGTTTAAATGGTCATTTGAAATATTTTATTATTTTCCATACGTATATTGTTTCTTGCATTTACCTAACTGATATTTACGCTAAACCCTCAATCACATTTAATTTTAGTATTGATTTTTTTCTAATTTATATTTTGTTCAACCATTATGGCAAGTTATAGGTTGAAATTGTAAAAATTGATTATTCCTTAAATTTGTATATTAGATATGTATATTATAAATATATATTTTGATGTACCATATATATTTTATTTTACATAATATACCGTTGCACCTCGTATTTTTCATATGGTCATTCTATCACTAAATGTGGAAGCATAACAAAACATTTACCAAGTTTGAAGAATCTCTTTAAAGAACTCCAACAAAGGTTAAACTTAAAGTCAAATCCAATTTTCAATAAAATAAAAAGAATTGATGTAACGTTCCATTTAATTAATTAATTTATTTATTTATTGAAGGTGTTAGTTTGTTTATTTGAATGACTTGAATTATGGGAGTTATTGTTCTATTATTTTATATGTAGAATTGAATGGGATAAATTCTTTTCAAGTTAAGATTTGGGGTAAGATTTTCTTTTAAAGAGTTTAGGATAGATTAATTAATGAAGATTTAAAAGAATTATTTTTAATATCTTTTTTAAAAAGAAAAGAAAAAGGAGTTCTAAAAATAAGGAAAATAATTGTAGAAACTCCACCACCAAGTAAGCCCAAAGAAATAGTAGTGTCCTTAACTTTTTGCAAGAAACCTTAGCCTCCACCATTGTACCTTTCTTCCATCTTTTTCTCTCTCCCACTTGGCCAGTGACACGTCTCTCCCCTCGCCATCCAGTGATGAAAAGCAGCAAGGCCACAATAGGCTGATCGGTCGTGGCTTGGTAGCGTTGATCAATTTTTGCTCAACACGAACAGCTGCAAACGGAGACAACAGTTGCTGCTTGGAGAACCACCGCAAGTGGTGGTATGGCAAGGTGCAGCTGGCAAAAGCATTGAGACGTATGGTCGATGGAGGGGGACAGTAGAGGAAGTGACGATTTAATAAAAAAAATAGAAGCTCGGTAGCGCGTGGGTCAACGACGACAACACATGGAGCGGCGACGCACGACTTCTGACGAATGGTGGAAGTGAAGAGTAGTGAGCAGATGAGCTTTAACTGCAGTGCATGTACCAGTCGCAGCAGTACGTGACTATAGTGGCAGCGACGGTTCGGGTAGTGAGCGTTCGATAGTCTCCTTTACCTAAACCTAACCCTAACGATGTTCTTAACCTAAGATTAAATATATAATTTATGACTAAGTTTGGTATTGGGCAATTGACTATAGGTTGATCAAGAATCGTAGATCAGGCCACTAGGTGATCTTAGATCTCGCTTAAAGTAAGTGGCTTCGCTTACGAAATTGCCTTAGAGCTTAGGTCAAATTTGTTTGCTACATGTATGGTATAATATAATATAACATGTATGATCCATGATGTGATATGGTATATTGCTTATAGCATTCTTGATCTACATTTGGGTTTGATGAGATGATTTATGACATGCATGATTGTTTTGCTGAATTAGTTATGTTGTATGTATGTGGGACCTGTACATGAACCATAGTGCATGATACATATTTTAAACGAAGGTGACAGCTACCTCCCAACCATTGGGGTAGGTGTTGGGCAGAATCTTGTTGCGCTAAATGGGTACATCTACCATCATTTGCAGTAGGATACCCCCAAAATTCAAGGGCCCACACTCGTACCTAAATGTGAGGTGGCTTCATGACACGTTAAAGATTGTTGTTATCACCTAGCATGGAAAACCAAGTTTTGACTGAACAACATTAGGTCTAAAATGTTTATATCATGGTTATGCTCAATCGTTTGTGTTTGCATGTCTAACCCTGTAAGTTCGGTCACTTATTGGTTATTTGTTAAAATGCTCAACCTTTTGATTAAAACTTTTTCATGTAATGGCAATAATGAGCATTGTGGATGACGAATGAATGATGGTTTCTATGGGCCATTGACTTGAGTTGTTTATTTCTGTATTTAAATCTAGGATAGTTTCATTTTTTTTAAACCTAAAGTATGTTAAAGTTATTCTATTGGCCTCATTGATTTTGCATGTTTTCCTTGAGATCCCTAATAGAGTTTTAAACTCTTATTTTCCTTATTAAGCTTTTATTAATAAAGTTATCCAAGCCTATTTGAATTCACTTTGTTCCAAGCATGCATGTAGTAACGGTCCTAGAATAGGCTAAGTTTTAAGTTGGGTCGTTATAGTTGGTATCAAAGTGCCCAGTTGGGATTCTATAAACTACTTACATTATAAGCATTAGGAAGTTACCCTGGTCGTACAGTAACTACCTAGTCACCGCATACGTAAGGAAGGAATTAATGTTTCTCTAATAAGTTGAGCATGGTTATGACTATGCATGTTGTACTTAATTGTTTGGTTATTAATGAACATGATGAATATGATTACATGATTTTGAGTATAGTAGAGTTAGCTGACTTAAGTATAGTCAATAGATTATGCCTCCACGAGGACGAGGGACTGGAAGACGGGGTAAGTCTGGTAGGGAGCGAGTGACCCCGCAGCCAGAACCACCAATAGACCCTCTAGTGGACAACATGAGGATCCACCACAAAAACAACTAGAAAATCAGCCGAAAAGGGTAATCCCAACCTTCGGTAGCATTTGTGTTGCTACCGGTGAACACGACAGTCGCTAACCAAGTTGCTCAGTTAGTTCCGAACCGAAGAGGCATGTCGGCCCAGTCCAGACCTTTATGCGATTTGAAAAAATATGACCCTCAGATATTCAATGCCTCGTCTATAAACCCCACAAAAGAGGAAGCTTGGTTGTCATCAATGGAAACCATCTTCGGCTACATGAATTGCCCGAAAGACCAGAAGGTGCTGTGTACGGTCTTCATGCTTAGGAAAGACACATTGTCATGATGGGAGTCTACGGAGAGGTTCATCGAATTCAGCGTAGGACTGGTCACGTGGCTCTAATTCAAAGAGGCCTCGATCTTCTGCCAGTACTTCACCCGACGATCATCCATTTATCCTCATCAATAAAATTAGTAACTTCTAGGTTGTTAGGGATTTCATTTTGAGTGTGTGAATGTGAGACTTGAAAGGGAAAAACTTGTTCGTAAAAAATCACATGCCTTGAGATGTATACTCGATTAGTTTGAGAGTCTAAGCATCTATAACCTTTATGAGAGGAGCTATATCCTATGAAGTCACAAGGATATGTTCGTATTGTGAACTTGTCCTTAGTGTAATTCGTTAGATAGGGAAAACCTAAACATCCAAAAATTTTAAGGTTATTTAGATTAGGCTTCCTATCAAAGAGCTTTTCAAAAGGAGTATAATTGTTAAGAACATTAAAAGACATTCTATTTATGAGATAAGTTGCAATAACAAAGACATCAACCCAATATTTCATAGGCACATTGGATTGAAAAAGTATTGACAAGCCTGTTTCAACTACGTGTCTATGCTTCCTCTTAGCCACTCCATTTTGTTGTGGTGTATGAGTGCATGACATTTGATGTTGTATACCACTTTGGTTAAGGAGAGTTTTGAGATTTAAGGATGTAAATTCTCCTCCCCTTTCCGTTTGAAGCATCTTTATTTTCCGGCGTAATTGATTTTCAACATTCAACTTAAACTTAGAAAACATGCTAGAAACTCAAATTTCTTTTTAAAGGGAAAAGTCAAGTATAAAGGGAGCAGTCATCTATGAAACTTGCATAATATTTAAATTACTGACAAGATAAGATGGGAGTAGGTCCCCGCATATTACAAGGCACTTTATTTAAAGGAAACGTACTCATTTCATTATTCATTTGGAAAGGTAATTTGCAACTTTTGTTCATTTGGCAACTAAGACACACAAACATACTCTTTTTCCAATCACTTACATTGATCAGTTGAGTATTACAAAGGATCTTTAAGAAAATTTCATTTAAGTGTCTCATGCATTTGTGTCATGTAGCATAACCAGCTTTATTTAAATTAGAGAAAGTAATGAAGGAAGAGCTTTTAGTAGCAGTAAAAGTAGGCTCAACAGCAACATCTAGAGTATATATAGACCATCTCTCCTAGTTCCTTTTCCAATTATCTTCTCTTATTTGTTCTTTATTACAAATTGATTAGCAGAGAATGTTATAAGACAATCATTATCATTAGTCATTAATCTACTTATAGATAGAAGATTTTTCTTCATGGGGGGAACAATCAAAACATTTTCTAGCTTAAGGGAATCATGCTTTGTGGGTATGTTTCCATTTCCTATTCTAGTAAATTTTAATCCTTCACCATTACCCACACACATCCTTTCTTTGCCATTATAAGTGAGAAATAGAGAGAATACTTAGGTGTTTAAGACATGTGCAGTAGCTCTAGTATCAACATACAAGCTGTTGTCATTTTCCTCTGTTGTGGACAGAGCAACCAAAGCCGAGGTAACATCCTCAGGTTAATTGGTGTGATCAAATCTATTCCAACACTTTAGAGTAGTATGATTAGCTTTACCACATATTTGACAAAGTGTTTAGTTACCTTGATTGGATTTTAATGAGGATGCTTGTTGATTTGCCGTGGAATCGACAAAATTTCTAGTGGATCCTTGCTGTCCTGTTCTGCCCGTTGATTGGGTTGAAAACCTCTTCCTCTTGAAGTAAAACTTCTTCCCCTCCCTCTACTTCTCCCTCTTTGAATGTAGAAAGCTTTGTTAAGATTTAGAGTGATGTTCTTTTTTTCTTCAATCTCTAGTTGGTTCATTTGTTGTTCATGCGCTTTAAGAGTAAGGATGAATTGATTGAATGTAAAGTATGGTGCCTTTTACAGCATGGCTATCTTGAAGTCTTTATATTGTGTTCCAAGCCCTCTTACAAGTGTAAAGACTTTTGTCACATCGTCCATTGGTTTTTTTTATTGCAGATAGTTTATCACAAGAGCCTTGAACTGCTTCACATATTCATCAGTTAATAGATTTCCTTTCTTCAAGGAATGAAGAGTCTCACTTACATGTATTTCATTTTCTTTTATGATGGACAGTAGAGTTTTTTACAATGAATTCCATACTTGAAATGCATTTTGCAGCCCTTCAATTATAATCAAGACTTCTTCGAATATGATTCCTAACAACCAAGAGATCAAAATTAAAGGCTATCATTACTAAGCCAAGTAATATAAAGAGGATTGGGAGTGAGATTTCCTTCACCATCTTCAATTTCTGCAGCAGGAACATGGTTGCTTGCTGTTGAGGTGATGTTCAACTCCAAGGCTTCTTACCAATGAGATGACTTGTGATCTCCAAAGCAAGTAGTTGGATGCATTTAGTTTGAGAGATATTAGGTTGGTGCATTGGTGGAAAGATTGTATCCTCCCTATGTGTATAGCTATGCCATGAAAAAATCCTTGTAGAATTGTATATAGAATAAGCTCATTCTTATCTTACAAGGTGAACAAATGACTGAATTTAAACTACAGAAAGGGAAGAAAATAAGGAGAGAAGTTGAATTTGATCTTTGCACTCCTTGACACAGTATCCTCAGAATAGGACTCCAGTGGTAGGAAAAGCAAGGCTGTCTAATTGAACTTGTGCAGAAGTACCATCGTTGGATTGAGGCTGCAAAATGAAATCAAAGGTAGAGAAATCTGCTTGCTCTATTGATTTTGAATTAGTCTAAGCCACAATAATAAAAATGAGTTTATATACAAAACCATGACAAATTTGTGTGAAATTGATGCCAACGCGAAAATAACAACAATTCACACAAAATTGTGAATTTTGGCAAAGAATTCAATATTTAATTGGTACATTTATCAAACTTAATTTTGTGCAATGTTTAATTTTTTTGAAATTAATGAGTTCACGAAAATGTCCCATTATAAAAATGAATGAGTGAATTAGTGAAAATTAAGTTGGCGGTTGGAAATTGCAACACTCATATAAAGCTTAGGGTCCAATTTAATGAAGTTAAAAGTTTATAGTCAAAATTGATACAATTTGATAAATTTCGGAGTAAAAAGAGATTTTTATAGTTAAGTGTTATTCAGAGATGGAGTATAATTGAACGTAAAATTTTATTTAAAAATTTTTTATTAATAAATTTAAATGTAAAGAACTATTTACTTACAAGTTAGATAAACCTAAGATTTAAATTCAGGATCGCAAGCAGGAAAGAGCCATATCCTGGAACGTTTGCCACCACGCCAACGCAAGACATTTGTTTTCATTGTCATTTTTTTTATTTTAAAGATATATGTGAGAATCTTGACACATGGACACACTGTCTCTTCAAGAGACATAATTTTCTATTTTAATCAATGTCGTCTCTTCAAGAGACGAGGTTCAATAAAATTA
>JAOANK020454420.1:0-13163 GCA_026257165.2 Telfairia occidentalis | reverse complement strand
TTAACACAGATTAGTCATTTTTCATTCCCTTTTTCTACACTAAATTGCAACCACATTACTCATGCACTTCACAACTCCTATGTGCACATAGGTAATAGATTACACAATTATGCTCAAAGGAACATCAAAAAGGGTAAATATGACTCACTTATGCTCTTGGATGACATACACTTAACTCTTATTCTAAGAGTTAACACACCTCAAGCACGCAGCAGAGAATACATTCATGGAGGTCCTCAAACACAGCACTAAGCAGAGATGATATAACTCCTAACTCATGAACAAACAACACACAATCCATAACTATGCATAGGTCCCAAACACATATCATATAACCCGAAGCCTCAGGGCATCCAACATACAATATTCCACTAATGCCCCTAGGATCCATACATCACATACAACCGATGCTCATCATATAACAATCACATAGCAGCCATATACACAATATGCTTAACACACTAGCACAATATCATGCTCAATTCACAAACTAAAGAAGATACGCATGATCAACACATACAACACACAATTCAAACAAGTTACCGACCTAGCCCAATGATTTATCCAGGAGTGAAGTCACTTACATTATACTAAGCAAACAACAAGAAGTCTCTATGAGACCTGATCGACGGTTCCTTTAGCACCTAAGGCACACATACCTCCATATCGTCCTATTAGCCAACTATTCATTATTATCCTAATATGGAATAGGCAACTTAAGACTTTTAGGGAGTGAATCCTACCGAGAGGGTTAGAACACGATACTGTCCAGAAGTCGCCCCACGTGCCGCCATGCGCTGCCACTGGACTGCCACATGCCGTCCACGTGTCGCTGGAATTTGGGTGGACATGGACCAATTTCTAACTCTACTCAACCACAGAAATCCAAAGTCACCAGAATCAACCCGAACTGACCTCAGACGTGCCGCCACGCGCGGTCAACACCCTCGACGCATATGTCACATGCGCCGCAGCCAGTGACGCTTCCTGCCATGCGTGAGCCTCCACCAATACTCCGATTGTGATTTTTATTTTACCAACGTGTAGATCTCGACCTTCTAGTGCTTTTCGACCCTTCGTTAGGCAAAATTTCCCTTTCGAAAGACCGAGACAGAGGGGAAAATGTGGTTAAAATGGGGAAATTTTGAGAAATCAAGGAGTTCAAGAACTCCAATGGCTTACCTATTTTGGTTGGGATATAAGGAGGTGATTAGGAGGTTGTCCTCAAAATTTGGGCCAACACAGAGCTACGAAAGTTGGTGAAACTCAAAAAGGAAAAGGGCAAACACCTCGTCGTCGCCGCCACCGATCCCAATCGCCGATCAGCTTCTGCGGTCACCTGCAATTGCCTTCTGGGAGATGGGTGCATGTGAGGGAGGAAGGTTTGGTTGAGAGGAAGAAAATTTTTGAGGGAGAAGAGTGAGGTTGGCGTGAAAAGAGAGGAAAAGAAGGGAAAAATTGGAATGGCCTTTTTCTTTGGGGAATAGGAAAAGGGTTTTGGTGGCTCGGGTCCCTAATGATATATTTATAGGGTTTGACTCAAACCTAAACCCTAGACTTAAGTCTTCTAATTACAAGAAAGCCATTATTTAATTTATAAAAATAAATTTCTCCTAATTTTCCCAAATAAAAACCCCCATTAAACCAATAAATTAGTCTTTATAAAATCCTCATCCAATACTCATAAAAATAAAACCAAAATTTAGTCCCTTAATTAACTCGAACAATTAAAAAGAAATTAAGGGATGTTACAATTGGATTCAATAAGGTTCAAAAAGAAAAGGCCCAAAGGTACTCAACATCCCCAAACTTAAAATGTGCATTGTCTCCAATGCGCTGGACAATAAAGGTGAAGGGTGGAATTCTCAATCTTAGTCTAAAGAGACCTGGACAAGTTTGATTGGATAAACAAATAATCCTCTAATTGCTGGAGCAAAGTTTCCTCAGAGATCAACTAGACTAAAAGAAGTTTCTTAAGATTAGGAAAAATAGGTGGACTTAGTTGTTAAAAAAAAAAAAGAGTCTGAATCAGTAACTTTTCAACTTTGAGAGACAGAAACTAAGGCTCTAATATTAGTCAATTGTTATCTCTCCTTGAAGGGTTTATCAAAGTCTACTAATGCTGGATTAGAAGGTTTGTTATGTATGCATGAATTTATCATAAAAATAACAGCTACAATGCTCGACTTTGACAAACTGATGCCCTAACCAAAATATATTGCATTCACAAGAGATAGGTTGCCAAAATATCAAGGAAGGGTGCTCGAACATTAATAGCAGCGAAGATTTTCTTTTTAAAAAATAAAACCAATGAAGCAAAAATATTTATCTAACAGAAATGATTAAAAACAAGAGAATTTAAGGAGAAGAGACAGCCAACAACCCTTACAGTCATTGGTCTTTAAGAACAAGATTCTACTCTTTCGCAGCTTCGTCATGCATTATCGAGAGTGGTAGTGTGGCTGAGTATGCTCATCAATTTGTGCCTGTTCAGATTGATCAGGTTCTGTAGCAGGACGTGATTTCTTTCCTCTGGTCCTTGCTTCTTGCCTCTGGTCTTTGGCAGTCATGATTGTGTAAAGAAAATTTTCATTAATTTCCTTAAGTACAGTTATTCAAATATGGTATTTTCACAAATAAAATCTACAATTTTAGATATTTGAAGATTCAAATAAATGAAAATTTTGAATATGTTTTTGCCTTCTCTCATCCTTAATTCCCGCAAATTCTTTTCATAATTATCTGCAAAATAAGAATTTGAATTTGAATTAGAGATAATTATGGAAAATTAAAATTGAAATTGGATTTTATTTTTATTTTTATTTTTGAATAATACGTTAATTAAGTTCTCAATTCAA
Source organism: Telfairia occidentalis (assembly GCA_026257165.2). Lineage (NCBI taxonomy): Eukaryota > Viridiplantae > Streptophyta > Magnoliopsida > Cucurbitales > Cucurbitaceae > Telfairia > Telfairia occidentalis. Next base: position 10,305 of record JAOANK020454420.1, on the reverse strand, counting down.
ATTTTATTTTAAATTCAAAAGGTAAATTTTGCAAATGGAATTGACTTTACAAATTCAAAAAGATACGGAATAAACTAAATCCAAATCCTACGAAATCAAATGTAACCTAAGAAAAATAAGTCAACTTCAAATTCAAAATATCCTAACAAACATATTCTTAAAATAAAACAAATGAAAAAAATTTGGAAATAGAAAGGGGAGCGAAAATAATTTACCATGATGCTCAGATATTGCGCCTGCAATCTTCATGCTTTGTCAATTTTGTAACAACTAGAGAGAAGCACTTTTCCGAAGAAAGTTCTCTCCCCAATAATGTTTGATCCTCGGTCCATTGACCTTGAAGTTCCTCTCATCTTTTTCATTTCTTAACATAAAAGTTCCATATGGGAATACTTCCAAGATAGTGAAAGGTCCCGACCAACAAGACTTCAATCTTCCTGGAAAAAGTTCTAGTGTCTTGAGTTGTATAGCAACACTTGTTGACTTTTCTCAAAATACTTTGGAATCATTTTCTTATCATACCATACTTTAGTTTTCTCCTTGTATATTTTAGCATTCTCGTAAGAAAAATGATGATGTTCTTCCAATTCATTTAACTGTAAAAATCTCAATGCTCCAGCCGCTGTGGTGTCAAAATTCAAATTCTTTAGAGCCGAAAAAGTCTTGTGTCTAACTTCTAAAGGCAAATGACATGCCTTATCATAGACTAACCTGTAAGGAGACGTTCCTAAAGGTGTCTTAAATGCAATTCTATAAGCCCAAAGAGTGTCTCGTAATCTAAAAGACCAATCTTTCCTAGTTTGGTTAACAACTTTCTGTAGGATTCCCTTAGTCTCCCTATTGGAAACTTCAACTTGACCATTGACTTGTGGGTGATAAGGTGTGGACATTCTGTGCTTAACACCATACTTTGCTAATAAATTACTTAGGATCCTATTAATAAAATGAGATCCCTCGTCACTTATTAGAGTGACTGGAGTTCGAAAACGAGTTAAGATATTTTTATGAAGGAATTTGGAAATGGTTTTAACATCATTTTGGGCACACGCAATTGCATCTACCCATTTTGATACATAGTAAACAACTAGCAAAATGTAAGAGTTACCGTTTGATGGGGAAAAAGTTTCCATAAAATTAATCCCCCTAACGTCAAATAACTCTATTTCTAAAATAAAAGTTAGTGGCATCTCATCCTTGACTCCAAAATTTCCTTCCCTTTGGCACTTATCACATGTCTTGCTTAATAAATAAGCATCTCTAAACATTGATGACCAAAAGTAACCTAATTGCAATGCTTTAGTTGCGGTCTTTTGTCATCCAAAGTGTGCTTTATATGGTGTTGTGTGACAATGCTCTAGTATATCTTAAACTTCTGATTGAGAAACGCAATTTCGTACTATCCCATCAGTACACTATTTGTAGACAAATAGATAATCCCATAAATAGAAGCTCACATTATGAAGAAATTTTTTTAGCTGTTGCTTCATCGATTCTGGAGGTAATAAACTTGCGACTAAATAGTTAGCAATATATGAAAACCATGATAATTCAACATCTATAATTTGAGCTACCGTAAACAGCTGCTCATCTGGGAAACAATCTCGGATCTCTAGTTGCTGTAGTATTTCTTTTGTCTACTCAACTCTAGACAGATGATCTGCAACATAGTTCTTCGAACCTTTCTTATCTTTAATCTTCAGGACAAACTCTTGCAGTACGAGCAACCATCTGATAAGACTTGGCTTTACATCATTCTTCGCCAATAGGTTGCGAATTGTTGCATGATTAGTAAAAATGGTAACTTTAGAACCTACCAGATATGATCTAAACTTTTAAAAAGTAAAAACTACTACTAAAAGCTCATTCTTTGTAGTTGTGAGATTTAATTGTGCTTCATTTAAAGTTTTGTTGACGTAATAAATCAAATGAATCATCTTGTCATGCTTCTGTCCCAGCATTGCTCCAACAGCCTAATCGCTTGCATCACACATCAATTTGAAGGGTAAACTCCAATTGGGTGATGAAATGATTGGTGTAGTGATCAATACATTCTACAACACCGGAAAAGCTTTTAAATAATCTGCATCAAACTCGCAAGACCTGTTAGCTTCTAATAACATGCAAAAAGGTTTAGAGTTTTTAGAGAAATCCTTGATGAATCTTCTATAAAAACTCGCATGACCAAGGAAACTCCTACTTCCCTTAATAGAATTTGGTGGCTTCATCTTCTCAATGATTTTAATCTTGGCTCTATGCACTTCTATTTCTTCTCAACAATCTTTTGGCCTAGAACAATGCCCTTTTTCACCAGGAAGTGGCATTTTTCCCAATTTAAAACTAAATTTGTCTCTTCACAACTCTTTAAAACTTTACCCAAATTTTCTAAATAGGTGGTGAATGAATTTCCAAAGACTGAGAAATCGTCCATAAACACTTCCATGATTGATTCAACAATATCAGAGAAAATAGTCATCATACATCTCTGAAAAGTTGTTGGACCTTGTAGAGACCAAAGGGCATCCTCATAAATGCAAATGTACCATAGGGACAAGTAAATGTGGTTTTCTCTTGATCACCAAGGGCTATACTAATCTGGTTATACCCAGAATAACCATCTAGAAAATAATAGTAAGCATGACCTGCGAGCCTATTCAACATTTGATCAATAAAAGGTAAAAGCAAGTGATCCTTACCTGTAGCTGTGTTAAGCTTCCTGTAATCCATACACATCCTCCAACTAGTCATTATCCTAGTAGGAATAAGTTTGTTGGCTTCATTCGTGATCATTTTCATTCCTCCTTTCTTGAGCACACACTGAATGGGACTTACCCAATTACTATTTGCAATAGGATAAGTGATTCCAATGTCTAACCATTTGATGACTTCTTTCTTCACAACTTCTTTCATGGCTGGATTCAACCATATTTGCTGTCTACAGATTTAAAATTTTCATCTTCCAAAGTAATCTTATGCATATATAAAGATGGGTCGATACCTCAAATGTCTGCTAGAGTCCAGCCAATTGCCTTCTTATATTGCTTCAACAATTGAAATAATTGATCTTCATCATATGATAATAAATTTATTGCAATAATGATTGGTAATTGTTTCCTTCTCACCAAGATAAACATGCTTCAAATGGGATGGCAATGGTTTTAACTTCACCTGTGGTAGTTCTTCAACAGATGGCTTCATGGGTGGAGATTTCCTATCATTCAAATCAAGAGTTTCAAAAGGTTTCTTATAGTAAGAAATCTATCATACCTCTGCATTTGCTACCTCAAAGTCATTGCTCTCACAATTTACATCTAGAAACACAACATCCCCAAACTGCTTAATGTGTTGTTCTTGCAATTCTGTTTCGAATATATTTTCTACACATTCCTCCAACAATTGCATTGTTGAACATTCCTTAACTTCTGCTGGATATCTCATGGCATCAAACACACTAAACTTCACCTCCTGGTCATAAACTCTAGTGGTCAACTCTTTTTTTTGAACATCTATCAGTGTCCTTCCTATGGCTAGAAAAGGTCTTCTCAAGATTATAGGCACATCCTTGTCAGCTTCGTAGTCCAAAATGATGAAATCAGCTGAGAATATGAACTTGTCAACCTACACCAAAATATCAATCTTACGTTTAGGATATGTAATTGATCTATCAGCCCGTTGAAGTGTGACAATGGTAGGTATTGCTTCTCCACTCCTAATTTTTTGTAGATGGATAATGGCATGAGATCGATACTAGCTCTGAGATCACATAATGCCCTTCCCAATTCTTTTCCTCCAATAGAGACTGGAATGGTGAATGATCCAGGATCCGTAAGCTTCGGAAGTAGTCTATTTTTTAGAATGACACTACACCCTTCAATCAAAAAACTATTTCATATTCTCTTAACCTTCTTATTAAGTTAGAATATCTTTGAGAAATTTCACATAATTTGGCATCTGCTCTAGAGCTTTTACCAATAGTATGTTTATGTGAAGTTGTTTAAGTACTTCTAAGAATTTTTTAAATTGGACTTCTTGAGTTTTCTGCTTAAATCTTTGCGAATATGGACGTGGTGGAGGTTTGAAAGGAATCGTTGGGGTAGACTTTTGAGGTTCTACAGGTTTTTCTCTAGAAACTTCCTCTGTTTCATCTCTGTCTCCAACAGTTTCTTCAATTCTTACCTCACTGCTCGTACTCTCTTATTGATCAGCAAAATTTTGATTCACACTCTTTTGTTGCGCCAAAGAACTTGTTCCAATCAAGGGCTTTTCACTTCTAAGTTCTAATGCCTACACTTGCTTTTTACCTTGCCTTCTAGAATTTTTAGTATCTACAAGAAGTTGTCCTAGAGGTCGAGTCTTTTACTCACTTGCCAATTGTCCAATTTGGATCTCTAAGTTCCTCAATGAGGCTTGTTGGCTCTGAATAATTGCATTGTTTTTGGCCACGTACATCTTCATCAGATTTTCCAACAAATTGCTGAAATTGCTGGGATTTTGCTAAGGCATTGGTCTATTCTGCTGCAGAACAAATTGTTGATTCTGTTACCTAAATCCAGGTGGATAATTGCTCTTCTGCTATGCTAGAGGCTCATGATGATTTCCTCCATTGATTCCAAGAGAAATTAGGATGGTTCCTCCATCCGGGATTATAAGTGTTGGAATGTGGATTTTTTCTGCCTGTATAACAAACTGATACTGGATTGTTTGGTAAAATTCATAAGTATGCCCTTCTCCACATAAAACACATGACTTAGTTGTAACTTGATTCACAGTAGCGTTCTGTTATGTAACATTCCCCAAAGGTAGAGTTTTGATCATGTTGGTCGAGGCAATGTCTGCCCTAATTGATGTTAGTGCATCAACTTCTATCCCTCTTTGTGGTTTTCTTCCAGGATTAGTTCTTGATTCATACCATTGACAGATATTAGTTGATATCCTTTCCAAGATTTCATATGCTTCATTATAAGTTCTAGATAGTAAAGCACTATGCTGAAGCATCTACCATGCTCTGTGTAGCTGAATTTAAACTACTATAAAATGTCTCCAGTTGAACACAGTAAGGCAAACCATGGTGAGGACACTTTCTAAGGAGCTCTTTATATTGTTCCCAAGCATCACTAAAAGGTTCATCCACATATTATCTGAAAGAAACAATTTTCGCTCTTAACTTGACATTCCTTGTAGGTGGGAAATACTCAGTCAGAAATCTCTTTGCCAATTCATTCCAGATTGTAATGGATCCTTGAGCAAATGTTGTTAACTATGGTTTTGCTCTACCCCTTAAAGAATAAGGAAACAAAGATAATCGTAGGGCATCCTTATAGACTCCTTGTATCACAAATGAATCACTTAGTCCTAAAAAATTATTTGGGTGTAAGTGTGGATCTTCTGTTGGTAAGCCATGAAATTGACCTATTGTCTACAACAGTTGGAACATAATAGGCTTCATCTCAAAATTCGCTGCCTGAATAGTTGGTCTAACAATTCCTGGATTTAATTCATTGAACATAGGGACTACAAAATCTCTAATGGCTCTCTCCCTGTCATTGGCTAAAATAACAAGATTTTCAACCTGATCCATTGGTCTAATTTGCTGCTGCATTACTACACCAGGTAATAGAACTCCTCCTCTATTCGATTACCGATTTGCTTGATCTATAAGTCCTCCAGGAGGTATAGGATGTTGCTCTATAAACTTTACTCGATTTCTTAACTCCCTCCTTAGTAGGTAAAGTTCTTTTGATTTCTGGATCAAATTCAACTTCCAAATCAAAATTAGTGTTCATACACCAAGCGCTGCAATCACACAGAAATTGAATTAGTGTAAATAAAGGTTCAATTCACCAAAAGAATAAAACTCGAAATAGTCAAAATTCAAACTAATCCCAGGCAACGACACCGAACACTTATTATGTATGTGCGTGAGTGATAAGACCACACAAAGTGATGTGCAAGTGTACACAATCTGCAACAAGTGATAAGTATTTATATCATCCCCAGAGGGATTAGTGGTAGATTTTGAACTATTTTAACTTAACCTCTTAGTGAATTCAAAGAATGAAAAAAGATAATTATTTTGTGAATTTTTATAACTAATGCTAGAATGCATTAAATGTCAAGACATCGTGTAGGGAGTTATTAGTAAGAGTTGGTGGACCTCGAGAGGGGGAAGCTCAAGTTTATAACCTTAAACTTAAGAAATTGGTAATTAAATGCATCTCGTGGGTTAAATTAGATAGTTAATTGCGTTGTTTACAATGCCAACACCCTAAAGCTTCTTGTTCCTTGATTTTTCTTCTCTTTACATGTCTATTAGTGTTCTCATTTTATTCACTTTCTAGATTAGATTTGTTGCATGATAGTTCGTTTCCCTAGATAAAATTTGACAACTATTAGTTTGGTACTAAGTAGAGTAGTAACTTGATTCCCAAAGGACGAAACTCAGTCTCTTAGGCCGTTTTATATTACAATTTGACCTGTGCATTTACAGTAACACAATGGGCTGCGATCAGAAATGCATCTTCTAAACACATACGACAACACTTAGCATACACACAAGGAATCACTCAAAGAGAAGAAGAAAGGACTTACCTTGAAGGTCAAGGATTTTGATGAAGAGAACGTGTTCTATATCTAGAGTGAAACACTCCACAAGTTTAGTGATTAATCTAAAATTGAATGTTTCTAAAGGGTTTGTATAAACTAGATCAAGGATGCAACATGCTCACGATTTCGGGATCAAGAAAAGCACAAGGGCTCTTTTTCATTTCATCCAAATATTCATCTCCAAAAAGAAAAGCTCAAATATACAAGATGTCTACTTATAGGCATCTTGACCTCCAACTAAAAATAAAATGGAAAAGGACTTTAGCTAAACCTAAACTAAACTAGTTACAAGTTTTAGGATTTTTTTCACCAAATGGACATAACAAAGTTACATAACCTTAAACTTAGGCCTAAGAGCTATTACATAAATTACAAGTTAAGTCCAAAAGAAGGTTACAATAAGAAAAACAAGGAAACACTAATTTAGGGTGTAAACCTTAAAAAACACCTAAATTAACCTAGAATAAGGAGTCTTCATTTTTGGATCTTTCAAGTTATCTTGAAGCTTCTTTTTTCACTTGTCCTTCTTCCTCTTTAAGCTTACTACTCAAAATGTTGAAGTGGAGCACTCCTCATTGGCAAGCCGACGTTACATAATGCATATTTTTTAAAGCATATCACATCACCTCCCTTGGACTTTTCATACCAACAGCAACCTCCTTAACCTTAATCGGCTACTGTGGTGCTGATTGGGCAGCTTGTTATGATGACAGAAAATCCATCATCGATTATGTTTATTGCAGTTCCACCTTAGTTTCTTGGTCCTTTAAAAAGCAAGTTGTTATTGCTCGCTCCAATGCCGCATATTGAAACCACATCAAATACCAGTTACATTCAAGTAATGAAACTACACCATCATACACAAGCATTGGAGATGGTGACCAATTCAACCTATTCCCACAACCTTCTCTTGTATTCTATACCTCCCAATTGGGAGGAACCTATAAAAACTTTGGTCTTATTTTAAAGAGATTATTCAATGAGGCCGCCATAATGTACCTATCTCTTAATAACCGTTGAATTTATATTATAAAATCTTTATGTCTCCTAATAACCATACTATATAAAGTCGAGTTGTTTTTATAATTTCTCTCATAAAGCTAATGGCATAAAACTATAAGTCACATTGTGGCAGCCTCCTTAAATAATTTCTTCTTCTTTTCTCTTTAACATTTATTTAATTATTTTTTGTTATTACTATTCTCTATTGTTGTTGTTTGGGAAGACTATAATTGTAGTGTTCTTTCCTTTGTGCTCGATGTTGACCAGTTCAACTAGAGGAGGAGAGAGAAAGTAGAGAGAAGAGGAAATATGAGAGTGAAAGAGTAAAATTGTAACGCCCTATTTCTTTTTTAAAATTCTTAACACTATTTTTGTTTGAATTAATTAAGGGACTATGTTGTGGTTAATGTGTGTTGAAGGGATGAATTAATAAATTAGTGTTTAAATAAATTAAGGGGGCGGGGGCGGGGGCAGAGGCTTATCGCAGCAGTACTAGTGGCGGTGGCAGAGGTAGCCGATAGGGTATTTTTCTTTCTTTTCCTCAACTTTTTCCTACTTCCCTCGATCCATTCAAGCTCTCTTTCTGGGGATAGCTTCATTTTCGTCTCCCCATATCCCAAATAGAATAGGTAAGATAGAGGAGTCCTCGAACTTTGTATTTTTCTGAGGTTTTCCCCTTTAAATCACATTTTCTTCCTTTGTTCGGCCATTAAGGAAAGCATTTGTGGCAAAATGAAATGTCAAAAAGAAGCACGGAGTTGAGATCTACGCGTTGGTGGAAGCGAGATTGCAATTGGAGAAGAAGGGAGGCAGCACGCGGTACGAAGAAAGGCTGCAGCTTCGGCACATATAACACAAGCGCCAACTTTGTTGGTACAAGTGACGGCGCATGAGGGCTGTGGTCGGCGTGATTTTAGTGGCGTTGGACTTCTGAGGGTGACTAGATTCCAAAACTGGTCCTTGTTTGTTCATTTAAGGTGGTGCGTCGTAGACACTCGTCGAACGGTTGCGACGCATGGCGGCGCTTGAGTTGCTGTTGATCCAGAAAAAAAAAAGTGTTTTCCTATGTCGTTTGTCCCTCAAAAACCATAACTTTCCTTTTAATTTTTGGATTATTTGAAATTTAGAAAATAATTAGGGAATTGTTGTGAATTTGGACCTAGGTTGCTTAAGGAATCTATTATCGATTTTCTTGGAATTTACTTGTTTTTTCTTTTGGACTAGAGAGGTAAGTGACTTTGCTCCTAGATAAACCATTGGGCTAGGTTGGTAGTTGTTTGTCTTGTTTTGATACATGTGTTGATTATGCTTATCATATGTGGTTTGAGATTGTATGTATGATGATAGGCTAGTGGGTTGAGCATGATGTATGGTGAATTGTATATGTGGAAGTTATATGTCATGGGCATTGTATATATGTGGTTATGGACATGTGGGGCATTACAAGAATCTTGGATGCCTTGATGTTTCAGATTATTTGGTATGTTGTGGGACTTATGCATAGCATGGTTTGTGTGTTGCATGTTCGTATATTGTTGTTATACCATCTCTACTTAGTGTTGTGTTGAGGACCTCTTCGAGATGCATTCTTCGCTTTGTGCTGCTGTGTGCTCATTTGAGGTTTCTTTGGGAGATTTCATTTCTTTGCTTAGTGTTGCATTGAGAACCTCCATAAGATGCATTCTCTACTTTGTGTAGTTGTGTGCTTATTTAAGGTGCCTCAAGATTGTATACTCTTGTGAGAATCCTACATGATTCGTATGATTGTGTGTGTTTGCATGTCTGACCCCAGGGTCAGCATTATTTACTGGGTATATTTTATACTCAACCTATTCATTTTCTTTTCTTTTAGGTAAGAAGAAAGCCTATCGAGGTGGTTGATGACGAACGAGTTGCGATCAGGCCATGGACACGAATTTAGACTTCTGCATTTAGTTGTTTTTTGTTGTTTAAACATTAGTTTCCAAATTGTTAATCGAACTTGCATTTTACTTTCATTTATACCCAGTTGTCTTGTTGCTTTATTTTAAAAATCGGGATCCCAGTATGTTTCTGTTAATTTTGAACTTATTTACTCTATTTATTTTCTTATATAATAAAGGCCATTTTTTAATTAAGTTACTTGAAAATCTTTAGTTTCAAGCATGCGCTAGTAGTGACCCTAAGTAGTCTATGTTTAGAATTCAGGTCGTTACAAAAATAGATTCAATTTTAAAGTTTGAGAATTGAACTTTTTTCAATTAAAAATTTAATAGTGATTTTGTCACTAACCACAATATTGTACAATTAATTTTCCCAAATAAAATAAGTCGAAGTACAACTCAACCCATGAAAAAATTGGGAAATTGAGAAAAATAGGACAAATTTGAGGGTATAAAGGACTTTTAGGATCCTTTTTAAATTGATAGACAATTAGGACTTTTTTATGGCAAAAAGACATTAATACCTTTATTTTATACTTTCTCTTCTTCTTCCCAAATTGAAAGAAACTCATTTATTTCTATTTCTTCTTCTTTTCCAATACACAAGTTCTTTCTTTTTTTCTTCTTGGTTTCTTCGTTCACTCTACCTCTCTCCTCTTGGTGACCCCCGTGAGTTGGCCACCTTTCTCTGGCGAGTTCCAACGATTTACTTTCGTCTCCTTCCGATTTTTTGGTAAGTTTCTATCTTTCTTCTCCTTCTTCACTCATTTTAACATAGATT
>JAOANK020454309.1:0-13165 GCA_026257165.2 Telfairia occidentalis | reverse complement strand
ATAGACCATTTTGGCTATTTACTTAAACCTGATCCACTTTTATGTCTCTACATAAAGTTCAAGTACTCATTTTATAGTGATGGGTTCTTAGTTTTTTTAATTTATAGAGTTATACTTAACCATTTACTTTATTCAATAATAACTTTACTAAATAACTTCAATAACTACTTTATTGAAAAATAAGAATATGTTCACAACGTTTACATAGCACGAGCTTTAGGACATAAACCCAACAGTCTGAACTTCTTGAAAGCAAAAACTATTGCTAATAGGTTATTCTCTGTAGTTGTGTAATTTGGTTGTTCTTCATTCCAAGTTTTGCTGGCATAATAGATTAAATGAATCACTTCGTCATGCTTTTGTCCCACAATTACTCCAATAACATAATCGCTTCCATCACACATCAACTCAAATGGTAAACTCCAATTGGGTGATGAAATGATTGGTGTAGTGGTTAACACCTTCTTCAGAACCTGAAAAGCTTCCAAATAACCTCCACTAAATTCAAATGATTTGTTAGCTTCCAATAACTTATAGAGAGGTTTAGAGATGTTTAAAAAATCCTTTCTAAATCTTCGGTAGAATTCTACATGGCCAAGAAAACTTCTAATTCCCTTAACTGAAGTTGGTGGTTGCATCTTCTCAATAATCTTAATCTTGGCTCTATCCATCGCTATCACTTTTAAAAAAATCTTGTGTCCTATAACAATGTCTTTCTTCACCATGAAGTGGCACCTTTCCTAATTTAAAACCAAGTTTGTTTCTTCACATCTTTTAAGAACCTTCCCCAGATTATCCAAGCATGTGTTGAATGACCTCCCAAAAACTGAGAAGTTGTCCATAAATACTTCCATGATCGACTCAACCATATCAAAAAATATAGCCATCATACCCGTTTGGAAAGTTGCTGGGGCATTGTAGAGACCAAAGGGCATTCTCATAAATGCAAATGTACCATAAGGGCAAGTAAAAGTGGTTTTCTCTTAATCACCAAGGGCTATGCTAATTTGGTTATAACCAAAATAACCATCTAAAATGCAATAGTAAGCCTGACTTGCAAGCCTATCTAATATTTCGTCAATAAAAGGCCAAGGAAAGTTATCCTTACGAGTAGTTGTGTTTAGCTTTTTGTAATCCATACGTTTTCATGTATACAAGAGTATTAGTCTAAATTCTCAAGTCTAATTTAAAGCCTTCTCTCTCAAGCAGAATGATAAATACCCGACAATAAATCAATGGCCAATTAATTGACATCATTAATGGTAGAAAAATTAGAAGCAAAACAGACATTTAATGCATTCAAAGAGCAATCAATACAATTAAGTGTACATTAATTACAAACATCATAAAACTAGAGTAAATTAGCTACTTTTCAACATCAAAATTAACCCAGAAAAATACATGTAGTAGAATTTTAAATGAAAAGGAAAAGAAAAAGGACTCCCAAGTTGATTTCATGTTGTTTTTGCCACAAAATCGCTTCCCTAACTTTCTATTTTCACCCCCAAACACAGAGCATCACCTTTTCAGCTCCAACACAAATACCCAAGTGAATTATGTTACTATTTCTAAAAAATCACACCAAAAGACGGCTTTCCAAAGCCATAGGTGAAAAAATCCATTTTATACCAATCACGACAGCATTAAGACGTTATCTTTTAATATTACGAAAGTGGCACCGATTTTTTTCTTGGAGGCAGAATGAAAATCTCGTAGCGTCGTGATCCCAAAGGGTTGCGTTGCAATGCTACTTCACGAGATGACTCTATCTTCCACAAAACTAACAGCGTCTCGACATTGCATCATCTGGTCTGTGGCCTGCGTGCTTTTCCCTTAATTTTGGAAAGTCTTAATTCTACCTTTTGGCGTTGAGACGCTAGTCTCTAGAGTTTTAAACCAAATTCAATGTTCCTTCCACGCCTTAGCCAATTTTAACACCCTCTTGGCTCATTTTTTGCCCTGAACAATTTCAAATCAATATTTGTCCTCAAATGCTCGGTTTCTAAATAATTCAACAAATCAAAGCATCAGAGCTCAAAATAAACACCGAAAACTACAAAATAAAAGTCTCTAAAATGACACTTTTTGAGTGATATCAACTTCCCAAAAATTGGAGGTTTGCTAGTCTCGAGCAAAATAAAACACAAAAGCATAAGAGAAACTCAACATTTGTATGCTTATGAGTGTAATCCCAATGCTCCTAATATTTCATGGGCACAATAGAAGAAACTACAAACCACATTCTATCATGAAGAAATTTTAAAGCAAACCTTTTTAATCCATCGTGTGTGTGTTTGCATGCCATGTTGTTTTAGTCATAATAAGTCTTGAATGACTTTAAAGGAACCTCTATAGACTCTCTTACTTCATTCTATTGCCATATTAGGAAAAAAATTTACAAACTAGAGCACAAAGAAACTTTTATCTATTGTTTCAATTTCTTCTTTTTCATTTCTCTATTTTTCATTTCTTTTTCTTTGGCTAGAAGGGGAGCCTATTCAAGATGCAACACCTTTGTTTTGGCATACCCACATTGATGTAGGGTATCCAACTACGAGCAATACATTCATTATAGGGACCAAGCTTACTCACTTTCCTTCAATGCTTTCATTCAAAGGCAAACCATGGGTGTCATGAATGCCCCTAATTACTGACACATCAAGAATGAAGGATTAATCTCGGTCACTCAGTTTCTTTTTAGCAATAAAACTACTAGGTATGCATATGGATCACTTAAACAATACCACAACATTTTTCAAAGACTTCGTAAGAGAGTTAATTCCCCAAATGGCACTTTAAGAACCCTAAACAAAATGGCTACTTGTAAATTACAAGGGACTCAAAGAAGGATTTAAACATGACTCGAATTAGAAGTATGTATTTTTCATTTCCTCTATTTCAGCTACAGATATAAATCAGAGAAATTCATCAAATCTCATCATCAACAACATGCAAAAGGAAGTTCCACAACAATTCAGCACAATCATTCATCATTCACATCATAAATTCTCCAAAACTAAAAAAGTTTATTTCGAAATCCTTTCTCATCAACACAAGAACTCAACACACATTTTAAGTATAGCAATACTATAGCACAAAGTACTCAAGACACCCCACCCCTAACGTAAGATGATACATTGTCTTTAGTGTATGAAACACAAAACACAAGGAGTAAGGAATAATAGGCTGGAGAGTGAGGATGGTCCACAAAATCAACAGGCAAGTTTATTGAATTAGATGGTCCTTAGAGTTCTTGAAAAGGGGGAAGATAAATGAAATCCATTAGAAGAGGGAAAACTAACTAACTAAATCAAAGAATGCTCAACAAAAACTAAAAACACTAGGGTTACCTCCAAAGAAGCGCTTGGTTTAACGTCTCTAGCTAAACCGATCCTCAAATCAAGTGTATTTATTTAGGTTTATGTCCTCCAAGTATTGCTCCTCATCCCCACAATAAGACTACACCATCTGCTCATTCACTTTGAAAGTCGACCCATCCTCAGATTGCAGCTCAACCATTCCATAAGGAAATACTTTCATGTTCATGAACGGGCATGACCATCGAGACTTAAGCTTTCCTAGAATCAACTACAAACATGAGTTAAATAAAAGTACTTTTTTATCAGGAAAAAGGGACCTGTGAAGTATGCGCTAATCGTAAAATCTCATAGTTCGTTCTTTGTAAAGCTTAGCATTCTTGTAGGCTTGTATCCTGAACCCTTCCAACTCATTGAGCTGTAGCATTCTATTTTTGTCTGCCTTCTGCAGATCAAAATTTAGCTTTTTGATGGGCCAATAAGCTCAATGCTCCAACTGCACTGGCAAGTGACAAGGCTTTCCAAACACCAAATTATACTGTGAAGCACCAATCGATGTTTTTGGAGGCAGTCCTGTATGCCCATAGGGCATCGCCAAGCTTTAAGGATCAATCCTTCTAGTTCGTCCTCACAGTCTCCTCTCGAACCACTTTGATCTCCTTATTCAAAAATTCTATTTAACCTTTAGTTTGGGGATGATAAACTAATGAAACCATACTTAGCTAGAGAGACTCAAACATCTTATTACAAAAATGTGGCCTCTCATTACTAATAATCGCTCGTGTTGTCCCAAAGCATTTAAAATTGTTTTTTCGCAAAAATTTCAAGACCACTCGTAAATCATTCTTCCTAGTGGCCATTTCCTTTTCCGACTTAGACACATAGTCTACATCAATAACACGTAAAACATAGTCACTAACATCACACATCATTTCAAATGGTTCATTCCAGTTAGGCACAATTATCATATGAGCAGATGTCAATTTCTCTTATAAGGGATTAAAAGCAGCTAGACATGTATCACTAAAGATAAACACAAAATCTTTTTAAAGAAAATTGCACATAGGTTTTGTTATTTTAGAAAAATCACGAAGAAAACAGGATAAAGCCCGTATGCCCTAAGAAACTACAAACTCCCTTAACATTTGCTGGAGGTGGAAACTTCTCAATCACATATATTTTGGCTTGATCTATCTCCAAATCTTTCGCTGACACCTTATTGCCCAAGACAATCCCTTTCTCAATCATGAAATGATATTTCTCTCAATTCAAGACAAGGTTGGTGTCTTGGCAACTCTAGAACACTCTAGAAATGTTTGATAGACAAATATCAAAATAAGTGTAAAAAACAGAGAAATCGTCTGTAAAATGTCCATTATGTCCTTGATAAGATTGTTAAACATGGCCAGCATGGACCATTGAAGGTTGTCTGTGCATTGCATAATACAAATAGCATCCACCTAAATGCGTATGTGCCATATGGACATGTGCATGTGGTCTTCTCTTGATCCTTAAGAGTGATGGCAATCTGATTATAACTTGAAAAACCATCAAGGAAACAAAAATATGGATATCCAACAAGCCTTTCAAGCATCTAATCGATAAAAGAAAGTGGGAAATGATCTTTCCTAGTAGTCTTATTCAACTTCCTATAGTCAATACAGACACACCACCCAGTCACTGTCAGTGTGGGAATCTACTCATCATTCTCATTCTTCAGAACAATCATCCCCCTTCTTACGCACTACCTGAACAGGACTTACCCATGAACTATCAGAAATAACATAGATATACCTGTAATCAATAACTTAAACACCTTTACCTTAACCACCTTCTCCATAGTAGGGTTAAGCCTCTATGATGTTTAACAAATGGATTAATAATGTGTTTGGGAGTGATTTTAGCATGCCCAAAATCACTTTGGTCATGACAAAGTTTAGGTGATTGATTTAAATTGTGGGCATGACAAACGTGATTTTGGACATGTCAAAATCATTCCCAAGCACACCCTAAATGTATCCTCCATAAGAATCTTATGCATGACAATGGAAGAATTTATACTCTTAAAATGATTAATTGACCATTCTAAAGCAGACTTATGTGCATGCAAGACCTCTAACAATCTATTCTCATCTACCTTACTCAGCTCATCTGATACAATCACAGGGGAGGTAAAGGATTCACCTAGAAAGGCATTTGAGCAGGAAATTGCTTCAATTCAACAATGTGTGGTTCAGTAGTTTCACATGCATGGATAGGCACTAATGGTAAATAATCATGCTCAACAAGGAAAATACAACAAATTATCCACAGATTCACATAAATCATCAACTTCACACATGTTCAAATTATCACAATCAAAATCTAGTATGCGTTTCTCAATCTCATCAACAAAAGAGATCATCAATTCTCTAGGTTCAATAGTGGTACTATCTACAACATCTATTCGATGACAAGTACATGGCTCATCAAGATGTTGCAAGGATCGATAAATGTTCAAGATTACCTCTTTTGCATCCACCTTTAGGGTGAGTTTACCTTACTGAACATTAATGAGGACCTTTCTAGTGGCCAAGAATGGTCTACCCAAGATTACGAGCACCTATGAATCCTCCTCCACATCCACAACAACAAAATCTTTAGGAAATAAAAACTTGTGAACCTTAACCAAAACATCCTCTACCATACCTTTAGGGAAGGTAAATGATCGATCTGTAAGCTGTAGAGAAATTGCAATTAGCTGCACCTTTCCTAGATCCAATTTCTTGTAGATAAGAGGCATCAAATTAATAGAGCCACCAAGATCATACAGTGCACATGTTACATAAATGCTACAATTAGTACAACGAATAGTGAACTCCCTGGGTCCTTGAATTTCTGAGGTAGCTTATTTTGTAGTATGGCACTGCACTCCTTTGTCAGATTGACGCTCTCAAATTGCTCAAATATCTTCTTCTAAGAAAGCACATCCTTCATGAACTACACATAGTTTGGCATTCGTTCCAATACATCTACAAAAGGAATGTTAATGTGAAGCTTTCTAAATATGTCTAAGACTTTGGAACTATGCATCTATCTTCTCTTTTCTTTTTTTCATTTTTTTTTGCTGAAAACACTAAGGGTAGGGAATACGATTAGGAATAATAGGGATAAAGTTAGAACACTTCCCTAAAATGGTGGGCTTTCCCTCAGCTTTCTCCTCAACCTCGTTCTTTTTCTCTTTGAGCTTCACTTCCTTGCTTTCCCCCTTTTCCTTCTCACCGTCTTAACTAGGGCAGCCTCAACCTTCTTTTCAAACTCTTCTAGTGACTTACCACTCCTCAAGGTGATTGCCTTGCAGTGCTCCTTAGTGGTTCACCTCGGTGTTGATAGGGTACTACATGGAGTTCAAAGTGCTAGCCATCTTTCTAATATGAACTTCGATGTTCTTAATATCCATTCCTGCCCACTCACCAAGCTTTTTAGGTTACTAGTCCTATTTCTTGACTTCGTGATAAACTCTCCCAACATATCCTCAAATGATTGTTTGTTAATTTACTATTCAGAGGACGATGCAAATCCTTAGGGTCCTTGAAAAACATTTTTAGTGTTAGCATAAGAAAATTCCTTTTGATTTCTCAAACCTGAATGGTAGTGGTTAGGCAACTGGGACTGATGAGAATTAAGTTGATTCTTCATGGGGGCTCTCTCTGTTGATTATAAAATATTATGTTTGCATACTTGGCTTGCTCCAAATCATCCTCGTGTTTCATATGGTATGCATTACAAACTGCCTAGGAAGCTATGGATTTGTTTTTACATACCATTATAAGATTATTCAAAACCTTAATCAAAGATGCCATACGAGCCTTAAGTGTGCTTACCTCATCCAGCTTGTAGATCTAGCCACTCTTGAAGAGGACCTCTCAAATGGCCAGTTCTTGCTCGTGGCTACCATGTCCTCTTGCAAAGCTTAGGCAACATCAGTTGTCTTAGAAAAGATCAATCCTTTTGCAATTGCATCAACAATAGACTTAGTATTACTAGACAAAGTATTATAAACTAGTTGAACTTGTAACTGGTTAGGATATCCATGTTGGGGCACTTCCTAAAAAGCTTCTTATAATGCTTTTATGCCTCGTACAGCTGCTCACCATCGTTCTACTTGAACATTCCAATCTCTATTCTTAGCCTTTAAGTCTTAGCTGATGGGGAAAGCTTATTTAGGAAGGCTTGGGCAAACTTAGCCCAAGTGGTAACACTCTCTGAAGGTAGGGATTCCAACCAATCCTTTGCCCTTTCGTTTACAAAAAAAAAAAAAAAAAAGCATAATCGTAAAGAATCATTAGAAACCCTATTAATCTTTACCCTACTATAGATCTCATGCTTAGCATTAGGGATAGTATGCTGGAATTAACCCCTTATGGTCCTCTGGTCTCCTTGTTGTTCTGCCATAGCTTCGAGCTCAACCTTCTATTCTCTCAAATTTCTCCAAGATGTCTTATAAATTTCTAGATCAAAGGGAACATGATTAACCTCTCTATTATGTCGCATACACCAAAAATCACACAAAAAGAGAAAAACAAGTAAAACTACACCCTCAACTAAGACTTATTAAAACTCCTTGATAACAAGAGAATTAAATATGTTGATCTCCAAAAATGGCTCCAAAAACTTGATCCCATCTCCCTATGCGTTACAGCAAGTGCACGGCTGAATTGTAGTAATAGATGACCAAGAAACCAAGTATCAACCACAGGATATCAGATTTCTAATTCTTGTAGTTATTGATCAATTTCCACAATTTTATCAATGGATGCAAATTTCATGCAACGATTTCTAAAATTAAAAGCAATTAAAAAAAGCATGCTAACGGTGGGAAATTCTATTAATAATCGGAGTTGTAAGGTGTAGGTGTTGTTAACAGCACAATTAATTAATTAATTAACTCATGAGATACATTTTCATGCCATTTTTCCAACTTCTAGAATTTTGTAAGTCAAGTTTCCTCTTTCGAGCTCAACAAACTCTCAATGGTAATTCCCAATTCAACTTCTTACAATTAGAAATTAAAAGCGGATTCATTCAATAACTACTCAGACCACTCTCCTATAATTTTAATCCATACAAGGGTATTAGTCTAAATTGTAAAGTTTAGTTTAAAGCCCTCTCTCTCATGGAAGACAATACCCAACAATCAATCAATGGAAAATTCAACATTAATGGCAGAAAATTTAGAAGGGAAATAAATATTAAATGCATTCAAAGAGTAATTAATACAATTAAGTTTCCACTAACTACCAGCAACCTAAAACTATAGTAAATTAGCTACTGTTCAACATCAAAATCAGGCAAGAAAAATACATGAAGCAAAATTCTAAATGAAAAGGAAAAGAAAAGGGACTACTGGGTCCATTCCACATTATTTCTATGATAAATTTGCTTCTTGAGCTCTCGATTTCCACCCCCAAACAAAAGAGAATCACCTCCTCAGCTCAAGCAATATTATCGACGTGAATTTCATTATTGTTTCTTCCAAATCGCAGCAACAGACTAGTTTTTCGAGCCCTAGGCGAAAGAATCTCTTGTATAACACTTGCGGCAGTGTCTCGACACTACCCTTTAACATTACCAAAATGTCACTAGTTTTTTTTCTTTTAGGCCGAATGAAAATTTCGTAGCATTGGGACGCTACTTTGTCGACGCACATTGTCTTACACAAAACTAATGCATCGAGACACCATGTTGAAGCATCGAAATGTTGTAACTTCTGGTCTGTGGCCTAGGTGCTTTTGATCAACTTTGGGGCGTCCAAACGTTCTTATTTTCTGTTGAGATGGTAGGCTCTCAAGTTTTATACCAAATTCTTTGTTCCTTCCATGCCTTGGTCAATTTTAACACCCTCTAGGCTCATTCTTGCCCCAAAAAACTTTAAATCAATAGTTTCTCCTTAAATGCTTAGTTCCTAAATAACTCAACAAATAAAGGCATCAAAACTCATTATAAGCACATAAAACTACTAAATAAAAAGTTGTGAAATAGAAATTTTTTGTCGCAATTTCAATACATTTTGAGGAGTCACTAGGACAAACATCTCACAATAAATATCCATACAGGCAAGTCACCCCCTTATATAGTACATTTTGATGTATTTTTAGTCTGACAGACGTAAACATGCAAAGTGGAGAGGAGTCATGATCACAACATTGCATGACTGCAAATGTACGGTGTCAGTATTATTATAGTGCCTTTGAGTATTGAGTATCGACCTCGAGATTGTGTTTCTAATTTTATTAAGTATCGTGTTACTCATACCTTGTCTTATCTACGGAACAGAACTAAAGGGGAAATTAATTTAAACTACTTGTACTCCAAATTAATTGGAGACAACATCTAGAGAGCTTACATTAGAACTAAAATTTTATACTTTCGATCGTACACTTGATTAATAAAACAAACTATTTTATCATCCGACAATCATAAGCCAGGAAGAATCTATTGCTTTACCTATTCTAATGAGCTTAGATAAATTTCTATGCACTTAATTGGAGGATCACCCTCTCTGAAATAATGTCTCATAATTAAGCGAAGCATTAATGATCCCTGCCATCACCTCTTTGTATAGAAATTTAAGCCAACTCCAACGGAAAGTCACAAGCGTTTTCTTAAGCAATTTTCTTTATGTGCTCTACTTTCTCTAGCTCTCTTATCATTCATCTTGTGCCCTGTCCACCTTGATATTGCCCCAAAAATGGAAGAATCTGTTTATGTGTAAAAAAGAGAAGGTAGTAGAAGAACCTCATGTCCCTGTCAACCGCCCTCCCAGAAACCACACTCATTCAAAGAAGGGTAAGGTCCCTCTTGTCGAAGAGATGGTTTTCCAAGAACCTAAGGAAACTCTTCAAGAGAAGGAACACTGATCTATTCCTGTCCCTTTCCTAAAGGCAAGCAAAAAGAAATAGAAGAAATCAAAAGAAAAGGAGCTTGTTGTGCATGGCCATGAGAAGAATGCCCAAATAGAGAAGTTTGTCAATGTCAAAGCCAAAGCCACATTTGAGGACATTACGAATCATGATTTTCTAATGGAAATGGGTTTTCAAATGTGTTATCTTCTAGTAGTGCTAAGTAAATGATACTCAAATGCAAAATAATGTTAGGAATGAAGACAAATCATGCTCAAGTATAAGCAATCATACAAGTAATACTGGAGTATTGCAGGATATCGACCTCAGAGAACATAGACTAAATTAAACTCTATTTATACTCATTTTGCAACAATTTCATATGAGAACTGAGCTACCGTCATGCAGTACTGTTGTAAGAAAAGAAAGGGGCAGAATAAATCAATTGGTTTCAGGGTCTTAAACTAAAGAGTAGGCTGGGACTTAACAATTAATAAAAAATAGGGTAGCTAAGAACATTCTGTTATGCAAAACATCACTATGTTGCAGCTTCTTCTGGTTTTGAAAAGTTCTTACTGCAAACAGAATACCTATGTATAGATCCTCTTTCAAGCAGTTTATAACCTATATTAAGTCTATTTTATGTCTAAACAGACTTAGTAAACCTTATGAGCAGGTCTCATTTAGTTTCACAACTTCAACACTATGTATAGTGCATCTACGAGAGAGGATTAAATCCCTTCTCTACTATATCCTTTAACCGAAATCTCTAGCAATGAACTTCTAATGGCCAACTGGGGAAGAACATGATTAACAAAAAGACACATTAAAGAAACAACAAGAATCCTTTTCATTCGCTTGTAGAAACACCATGAAAGATCAACAACACATGACTGTCATTAACTACCTAAATGGGTTTTTCCTTTAGCTACTCAACATAATGTAAAGAAAATAAAATGAATGCATTTGTAAAATAATATAGTTGAAGTAAAACAGTAAAAACAAGTTCAACACAGTAAAGGAGCTATGAATCAAATGTTGAGAGTCATTGAAGACAACAAGTAGTTGGTTTCTCCTCAGATGGATGAGATTCCTCCATCAAGGGAATCCTTCCTTTTTCCTTGTTGCGTTCCTTCTTTTCCAGTTGTTTGTCGTAGGAATGTGTTTCTCTTCCCTTAAATAACAAGTACACAATGACCCTTCAAGAGTCCCACGTGTAAGAAGAGGTGAATTTGTGCCTTTCTGGGACGTCACACGCATCTGTCTAGTGGTTGCAATCAGTACACTAAAGGATTATGGGGGATATTTTGCTTATAATAATGTTGTGGCATTGTGTGAGAGAAGATGCTACTGCATTGTGTCTCTTCTTAAACTTTCTTCAAAACCTTCAAACTGTTACAAATCCAACCAATAATTCTATAGTATTTATACCCATCCAGTAACAAATATTACAAGCGGGTAGATTAACAGATATAGAAAATTCAGAGCTAACATACGGTTTTCTTACATAAATATAGCCATAAACTTCCAACAAAGACTCATTTCAAAGCTACAATAACCCTCTTTTGGAGAGTTATCATTTTCCCAAGTTTGAATCTTTGTTTGTTCTCAAGCAAAACTAACAAATAGCAATCCAAAAAGTCCCAGCTTTGTATGTTTCAGTTAGTGAAAACTCTTTGACCTAGTTAATCAACATTAATTAACTAACGTGTCACTCCACTAAAGCCCATAGCTTCGCTCTCCTCACTATAGATATATTGTGTCCATTTGATATAACCATAATCAATTAGTCGATCCTTCATAGGTTATTCGTAACCTCAGCTGGGTCAATCACCGTCATACTCCTGAGTTACCTCTTGTTCCTTAAGTACCACTGATGCCTTTAATGAACAACTTGGTTTGAGGTCTAACGACCAAACCGAACTCCCTCTTGGGCCAATGAGAGGGTGGGGCCCCTCGTTCAAGACCTGGAATCAGCCCTTCAGAGAACAACCTCTCTACTATCCCTAAAGTTGGGTTAGAGCGAATTCCATCTTGTAGGACTATGTCCTCAGCTATCTATCCGATCTTACCCCTGAAATGGGAGGCATATTGAGTAGGCTCTATTGAGACTCTCTCACCCATGCAGATCAAAGGATAATCCCGAATAAACAGGAGTTCATAGTTAGCTCAGGATCTAGATCAAGTTACCTAGGTCATCAGATTAAAATGAGTCAGTGTTTTCAATGATCAACATTATACTAAAACAGTGACTATTCGCGGTCCAGTCTTATGCAAACTCATTGCATAGAACGCCCCCAGTCGCGTTCCATAGTGTCCCCAAGAAAAGGTACCCAGCCTAATCCGTATACTATGGACGCATTGGCTATTTACTCAAAATTAATCCACTTTTATGTCTCCACATAAAGTCTAAGTATTCATGTTATAGCCATGGGTTCTTAGTTTATTAGATTTATAGAGTTATAAATAATTCAATAACAACTTTACTGAATAACTTCAATAATGACTTTATTGATAATAGAATATGTTTACAAGCCATTTGAGTTTTAGGACATACACATCAAACATATTTCTCGCCTACTAAAGTGTTCTTAACGATTTTTGGGTATTCTTTAACTTAAGTATATTCCGACTAAAAAATAACCTACGATGTCTAAGCGATAAACCATTTATTACCTCTCATCTCTCACGCATGCTTATAAAAATGGGTTCACTCAACTCAGATGCCGACTTGATTCCCAGGTAGCAAGTGTTCTGTAAACCATCAACTTAAAACCTCCAACCTTAGACAAGATCTTGCCGAGTGAGTTTTGTAAACTTAGTTTTACAAGAAATCGACGTAATTTAACTATTAAATGAGGTTAATATGAGAGATTAACCCTAAGTGAGTATGTTGTTTATCTGAGTTATAGATTTTAAATGTCTAATTCATTTTATAACACTTAATAAATGACATACATCCATAAC
>JAOANK020453980.1:0-13170 GCA_026257165.2 Telfairia occidentalis | reverse complement strand
CCTACAGCTAAATAGTTAGCAATATCTGCAAACCAAGAAAATTCAATATAAGTAATTTGAGCTACCATAAATATTTGCTCATATGAAAAATAGTTTTGAATCTCTAGCTGCTGGAGCACTTCTTTTGTTTGCTCAGCTCTGGACAAATGATCTGCAACATAGTTTTCAGAGCCTTTCTTGCCTTTTATTTCCAAGTCAAATTCTTGTATTAGAAGCACTCATCTTATA
This sequence comes from Telfairia occidentalis, assembly GCA_026257165.2. Classification (NCBI taxonomy): domain Eukaryota; kingdom Viridiplantae; phylum Streptophyta; class Magnoliopsida; order Cucurbitales; family Cucurbitaceae; genus Telfairia; species Telfairia occidentalis. The sequence continues at coordinate 12,942 of JAOANK020453980.1, read as the reverse complement.
AGTCATCGTTTTGCATCCTTCTTCGCCAATAAATAATGGATTGTTGCATGATCTGTAAAAACAGTAACTTTAGATCCTACTAGATATGGTCTAAAATTTTCAAATGTAAAAACAATTGCTAAAAGCTTTTTCTCTGTTGTTGTGTAATTTAATTGAGCTTCATTTAAGGTTTTGATGGCGTAATAACTCGAATGAAACATCTTGTCATGCTTTTGTCCCAACATTGCTCCAACAGCACAATCATTTGCATCACACATTAATTCAAAAGGAAGGTTCCAATTTAGTGATGACATAACTGGTGCAGTAATCAATGCTTTCTTTAATACCTAAAAAGCTTTTAAACAATCTGCATCAAACTTAAAAGAGCGGTTAGCTTCTAATAACATGCAAAGAGGTGTAAAGATCTTAGAAAAATCCTTAATAAACTTTCAGTAGAAACCTGCATGGCCAAGAAAGCTTTAAATTCCCTTGATAGAATTTGGTGGTTCTATTTTCTCAATGATCTCAATCTTGTCATTATCCACTTCTTTTTTTTTTCTAAAATCTTGTGGCCTAGAACAATGCCTTCCTTCACCATGAAGTGGCATTTTTCACAATTTAAGACCAGATTAATCTCTTCACATCTTTTCAAAATTTTACCCATATCATTTAAACATGTGGTGAACGAATTTCTAAAAACAGAGAAATCATCCATAAAAACTTCCATAATTGATTCAATCATGTTTGAGAATATTGTCATTATACATCTTTGAAAAGTTGTTGGAGCATTGAAGAGACCAAAGGGCATACTCTGAAATGCAAATGTACCATAAGGACAAGTAAAGGTGGTTTTCTCTTGATCACTAGGGGCTATGCTAATTTGATTATCACCCGAATAGCCATCTAAGAAGCAATAGTAAGCTTGACTTGCAAGTCTATCCAACATTTGATCAATAAAAGGTAGAGGGAAGTGATCCTTACGTGTAGCTATATTGAACTTCCTATAATCCATGCATACACTCCAACCTGCAATTGTCCTAGTTGGAATAAGTTCATTAGTCTCATTTGTGATCATAGGCATTCCTCTTTTCTAGGCACGCATTGAACATGACTTACCAAGTTACTGTCTACAATGGGATAGATGATTCCGCATATAACCATTTAATGACTTCTTTCTTCACAACTTCCTTTATGGCTGGATTCAACCTTCTTTGTGGCTCCACAGATTTAAAATTTTTATCTTGTAAATTGATCTTATGCATACAAAAAGATGAACTTATTCCTTTAATATTTGCTAGAGTCCAACCAATTGCCTTTTTATGCTGCTTCAGCAATTATATTAATTGATCTTCATCATCTGCCAATAAGTTTGTTGCAACAATGATTGGCAGTGTTTCCTTTTCTCCAAGATACATATACTTTAAATGTGATGGTAGTGCTTGCAATTCTAGTTGTGGTGGTTTCTCAATAGATGGTTTCATCGGTGGAGATTTCCTGTCATTCAAATCAAGAGTATCAAATATTTTTTTATAGTTTGAAATCTCACATACCTCAGTACTTGCCAGATCATCACAATTGATCGCACATTCTTCATCTAAGGATTCAGCACCCCCAAACTATTGAATATGGTGCTCTTGCAATTTTTCCTCAACTATATTCTCAACAATTTCTTCCAACACTTGAACTGTTGAACATTCCTCAATTTCTTATGGATATCTCATGGCATTAGATACATTGAACTTTACTTCCTGGTCATGTACTCTCATAGTCAATTCCCATTTCTGTACGTCAATCAACGTTTTGCATGTTGCTAAGAAGGGTCTTCCCAAAATTATGGGCACTTCTCTGTCGGCTTCATAATCCAAAATGATTAAATATGCTAGGAAGATGAATTTATCAACTTGCACCAGAATGTCTTCAATCTTTCCTTCTGGATAAGTAATTGACATATCAACCATTAGAAGAGTCATAGTCGTTGGTTTTGCGTCCTCCACTCCTAACTTCTTATTGATGGAAAGTGGCCTGATGTTGATACTGGCTTGAAAGTCACATAATGCTCTTCCCCATTTTTCCCTCCTATTGAAACAGGAATGGTAAATGATCCAGTATCTTTAACTTTCAGAGGTAGCTTATTTTTTAGGATTACACTACATTCCTCAGTTAAAGACACTATTTCATATTCCCCGAACCTTTTTTTCTTTGTCAGAATATCTTTGAGAAATTTCAAATAGTTTGGCATTTGCTTAAGAGCTTCGACCAATGGTATGTTTATGGGGAGTTGTTTCATTACCTTTAAGAATTTCTTGAATTAGACGTCTTGAGTTTTCTACTTAAGTCTTTAAGGATAAGGCAATGGTGGAGGTTTGAAAGGAATAACAGGGACAAATTTTTTAGGTTCTGCCATCTTATTTCCAAGAGTTGTTTCTTCCTTATTTTTATCCCCTTGTGCTTTTTCACTTCTTACCTCACTATTCTCGCTATTTTGTTGCTCTGTAAAATTCTGATTCAGGCTGGTTTGCTGCAGCAATGAACTTGTTTTAGCTATTGGTTTTCTACTTCTAAATTCTATTGCCTGCGCACTTATTCTTTACCTTCCCTACTTGGATTTTCAGTATCTGAAGGGAGTTGTCCTTGAGGTCTCATTTTTAACTCACTTGCCAATTGTCCAATCTGAATCTTCAAACTTCTTAATGAAGCTTGTTGGCTTTGAATTATAGCGTCATTTTTTAGCCATATATACCTTCATCATATTTTCCAACGAATGACTCAAATTGCTAAGATTTTGTTGTTGCACAAATTGCTGATTTTGTTGCCTAAATCTAGGTGAATAATTTTCCTTTTGTTGGATTGGAGGATCAGGATGGTTTCCTCCTTGACTCCAAGAAAAGTTAGGATGATTCCTCCATCCATAATTGTAAGTGTTATAATAAGAATGATTTCTTCCTATGTAACACAGTAATACTGGATTGCTGGGGCAAAATTCATAAGTGTGCCCTTCTCTACAAAATACACATGATTTCACTGTGACTTGATTCACAACAGCATTCTGTGGTGTAGCATTCCCTAAAGGTAAGGTTTTGATCATGTTTGTCAATGAAGCAATGTTTGCCCTAATGGATGTTAAATCATCGACTTCTGTAATTCCTTGTGGTCTTTTTCTAGGGTTTGATCTTGAGTCATACCATTGACAATTGTTACCCAATATCCTCTCCAAAATTTCATATGCCTCATTATATGTTCTTGATAGTAATGCACCATTTGCTGAAGCATCTACCATTCTCTGTGTAGCCACATTTAAACCATTATTGAATGTTTCTAGTTGTAAACAATAAGGTAGTCCATGGTGAGGATATTTCTATGGAGTTCCTTGCATCTCTCTCATGCATCACCGAAGGGTTCATCCACATATGCCTGAAAGAAACAACTTCTACTCTGAGTTTCGCATTCCTTATAGGTGGGAAATACTTTATCTGTCAATTCATTCCAGGTGGTAATGGATTCTGGAGCAAATGTATTTAACCAAGCTTTTGTTTCATCCCTTAATGAATCAAAGTTAAACGCAGAGCATCTTTAGAAACTCTCTGAATCACAAATGAGTCGCTCACTCCTAGAAAATTCTTCTAATGTAAGTGTGGATCTTTTGCATGTAAACCATGAAATTGACTTATGGTTTGTAACATCTGAAACATCATAGGCTTCATCTCAAAGTTTGTTGCCTGAATATTCGCTCTGGCAATCCATGGATTTAATTTGTCGAACTTTGGGACTACATAATCTCTAATGGCTCTTTCCCTGTCGTTGGCTAAAATAACAAGATTTTCAACCTGGTCCACTGGTCTAATTTGCTATTGTATTGCTTCTCCAGGTAATGGAACTCCTCCTTTATTCTGTTGTTGGTTTGCTTGCTCTAAAGCCCTTCCAAGAGGTATAGGGTTATGCTCCATCGAATTTGCTGATTTCTCAATTCTCTTCTTAATCTCCAAAGAGTCCGTTCAATCTCTTGATCAAATTCAACCTCCAAATCAGAATTGGTGTTCATGCACCAGTTACTGCAATCATAAAGAAGTTATACCAATGTAAAGAAAGCTCCAGTTCACCAAAAGAATTAAATTCAAACAAGCTAAAATTCAAACTAATCCTCAACAAAAGAACCAAAAACTTGTTCGCATGTGTGTAGGTGGATAAAATCACACAAATTAATGTGCATGTGTACACAATTAGCAGCAAGTGACAAGTATTTTTATATCGTATCCATAGGGATTAGCGGTAGTTTTAACCTATTCGACTTTACTTTCTTCGTGAATTCAAGGTAATAAAAAGAATGATTGTTGACTATTTTTATCACTAATGTTGAATCGAAATTAATGGCAGAATAAAAAAATGCTTGAGCGGTGGTGACAATGAGAATGAGTGGATCCGAATTAAGGTAACCTGTTATTTTCACTCACATAGAATGCTAAAGCAAAAGAATTGGAGGATTGATTCACACAACAGTAGTCTTTCAGAATCCTTCCAAATTTCCCAAGTATCTTAAGTTAATTTCCATTAACTAATATGAATTAAACTTGTTGTTTCCATGCATTACGTGAGTGATTATTCCTAACCTTCCCACTTAGCTAGCAACTAACCTAATCTAGAGGCTAATGTGTTTTAAAAGTAAACTACCTCTCACGTTTTCTTCTGACACTTAGAGAAAGTATTCATGTGCGTTGGCCAGGCGGACATAAACACTAAACATTAACACTTATAAAACAAATCAATCCATCAAACTCTTACTTTGAAACTCAAATCAATTCAATAACATCTCCCTTAATCCTTACCCAAAGGTGATTTAGGTCATGCTATAGTAAAGCAAAAATAGTAAATTAAAAACAAAAGCAGTAAACGAAAACATAATGCGTGAAAGCCTAGAAAATTTCCAAATGAAGTCCTCCACAAAGTTCTGTGAATCAAATTGCTTCTTCTCCTTCAACCTCCACAAAGTTCTTTTTTCTTCAATTCTATCTATTAATGTAAAAATGGCAGCAACTCAGAAAAATTCTTGAGAACAATTAGTTGAAAATAGAAAATCGAGCGTTGAACTTCTAAATTCGGATCCCCTTGACTTGGCGGCCTCCTTTTCTATTTATGAGCTCCCTTTTGTGATTAGGAAACTTATTAGGTCAAATCGTCCACGTGGCTTGCATCTAATGGTGGATTAATTGCGTAAAGATAAAATAAGTTTCCATATGTGAGCTTTCGTTATCATCGCGTGGATTTTATCTGTTCCTTTTACTAGAGAAATGCTTGATCAATTATCTTGCTAAGATATTGCTCCATCAATTGTCTACTCAACAAAATACCCAAAAATCAATAATGATTAAGTACAATTTTCTTGAATTCAAATCCAATACTGTCTTAAATATAATGTTGTATCAATTTAAAGTCTCTCACAAGTATTACAAGCAGTTAAAGACAAATCAAGAAATACTCCATAAATTCAAGGAAAATATTTTCAAGAATAACATGAATTCTACCCTAAAAGGCTCCCAATAACTCACTTTTGGAGAGTTATCACCAGCCGATGATAGAATCGCTATATATTATGTCTGATTTCGTAAAGCTCAGACTCGTCTTTATTCAGACAGTAATGTGCAGTGCCTGTGGGTTGAAACGGACTGTTCACCTCTTCGTCGGACATGCTTGTTGTTGTAGATATTAAGTACTTAGGGTTTCTGTATAAACACGATGAAAATGAATATAGTTGGAATGCTCAAGTCAAGCCCTCAACTTGGTATATTCTATATAGAATGCAGTATTATAGATTCATTAAAAAAAAGAAACAAAAAAAAATAATAATAATAATAATAATAATAAACTTTGTAACGCGTACCCTGATGCAGCACAATTTCTTAACAAATTTAGTTATTAACTATACAGGATGTTTGCATTTTTTGATACATGACAATCGAGTAGTTGAGTCAATACCCTATAACCCAATTGCATAATTCGAAGTATATGTCGACTGGTTTTCGAAGTTTCAGCTTTTTTCTGTAAATATGCTTAAAGAAAAAGTGTATGCTTTAAATATTTTTATAATTATTCTATTTTTCTTCTACCCGAACGTTTCACTTCGAAAAACAGCATCGCTCCAAAGGTGTAGATGGCTTTTTTCCGTTTATTACAAATACACCAGCTTCAACTCCCATAATTTGTCTTCTTTCCTTTTCCCAACATGAATTCAATGTTCTTTTTTACTTCCTATTGTCATTATTTATTCTTCATAATCTATCTTGTATATACATGAATAAAACTGTTGAACACTTCGCTAATGAACATTTGGGACCAATTAATTTTACTATTTTATTTTCTTTTAACTAACGTACTCACGTCGACTAAATTCGTACTTCTATTTTAGCACATTATCCATAACAGAAATTTTTTAATGCTACAATGCATTTTGGGTTCTATTTCTATTTCTCCTTCGTTAATTGGAATCCTATGTTAAACAAAATTCTTATCGCGTAGAAATGTTTGAGTTTGTTATTTGGGTGAAATAAAGGACTACTGAACATTCATGCACACCACAACATGCCTATTTTTAGTAACCCCTTGGTTATGCTATTTATCTCGATACGACAATTGAGCGATATTTATCATTGTCCAATGCTTTTACAAATTGAAGCAATTGTGATTCATAGCATCTGAATAGTTTGTCAGTTTGAGTATGATTTAATATGCACCTTTATCATTCGAAAAGGCCCGATGGAGAATCGCCAAGATTGTTCTCGATGAGTACTTCAATACGCAAGTTTAGTCATTGGCTTACATTACTCATGCTATAGAAATAGTGAAGCAGAAGCTGACTGAATCACAGATCGCTCTATTGAAGAAAATTGTATTTGGTCATCTCTTGCATACAAACCTAATGTTCAACGGCTAGTTAGTGCATCATTTTCTCCTTAGGAAAATAGAAGAGCAGAAAGAAGGAAAGTGTCATGAGTTTCAACGTCCGAGGCACCAAAAGTTTTGCTCTCTCAATGGAAGTCGAATATTATAACTAGACTGTGGCCTTCACAGATTGCTGCAAAGAAGCCTATGATATGAGGAAGACTAAGATCTGATTGCAACTCACTACGTTACCGCAAGTGCACGGGTCAAATTGTAATATAAAATGACCTAAGAGACCGAGTATAGTCATCTGGGAATTAAGTTATTAATTACATGTAGTACCAAGATAGTAGTTGTCTAATTTTATTTAGGAAATCGAACTGGCAAGCAATGAGTCTAATCTAGCAAGCACCTAAAATAAGAATGCTAAGAAGCACATAAATGGAGGAAAATCAATGAACAACATAGTTTTAGGGTGTTGGCGTTGTTAAACGGGGCAATTAATTATTTAACTAAACTAGAGAGAAGCAATGATTACTAATTTTCTAAATTTAAGGTTATAAACTCGGGTTTCCCCCTCTCGAGGTCCACCGACCCTTACAGACAACTCCCTACTCGATATCTCGCAAGAAGAATTTGAAAGTGGCAAAAACATAGCCTATTCTGAACCTCACACATGCCCCTAACACTTTCGCACCTAGAGAAACACGTGTCTAAATCTCAATCTCTCACTTTACAACCCTCTCTTTCGATCAAGATGGTAAAACAACATGCAATAATTTACGACCCCTCTCACAAGTAGATAGTAAATACAGCAAAATACATTCATTGGCTAAATGAACATAAAGATTGAACGCTGGAATTTGCATTGAAGAGTTCAATAACGTAATTAATTGCCCATAAAATGAACCAACTCCCTAAAACTAAAGGGTTTAGCTAAAATACATCAAAGAAATCAGTTTTTCAACCAGGATTACAGAATAATAAAGAGATAAAAGAAAACTCCAGGGTCGATTCTTCCCCGTCTCCGACTCCTAACAGACTCCCATGCTCGTGATTTTCACCCTCAAATATTAGAAATTCTTCCAAATCATCACAGCATGAAAGCCCGCTGCTCTCTAGCTTTGCACCTCGAAAATCGCTATGAAAATGGTGCCCAAAACGAACTCCCCAAACCCTTACGACAAAAAAAATTATTAGAATTTACTGGCAGCGTCGAGACACTAAGGGACAGTATCTTTATGTTGTTTCGAAGTTAAACAACCCAAAACATGCGTTTTGGCTCAAGAAAGAAGGCTGGCAGTAGCATCTCAACGCTACTCTACTCCAAGAACTTCTGCACTTTTATTTTTGACATATTTTCTTCATTCCTTAGCCAAATTTGCTTGTTTTGGCTCATTTTTCATCTCGAACAACACTGAATCCATATTTTGGCCTCCTAATGCTTGATTCCTACAAAATACACAAATAAAGACATCAAAACATACAAGAAAGCCTACAAAACTACTAAGATTTAGGTCCTAAAATGGTACTTTATGGAGTGCTATCAACTACACCCAAACTTAGAGTTTTGCTAGTCTCGAGCAAAAATAAAATTCAAACATATAAGAGAACTTCAATGCTTGCATGCTTCAGACTCCTAACTCAACGAACAATGACATCTAATAAGCACAATAAAAGAAACGTTCATACACATTCTATTAGTAAGAAAGTCGAAGGCCAATTCTTATCCTCCCTTGTGTGTATGTGTGCTAGTCCATCCCATTCTAGCCCTTACAAACCCAGAGTGCATTTAATGAAGTTTTTCCTAAGCTGCCCTTACTCTGGCACTAAATCATTTTCAAATGAGTGTTTCTAATTTAAGATAACTCAAGGAAAATGTTTCTTTTTCTTTCTTTTTTTTTCATATTCACATTTTTTTTTATTTGCTCTTTCTTTTTTCTTTTTTTCTTCTTTTGGCTAAAAGAGGAACCTAGTTCAGACAATACAGCTTTTGTTCTAGCAACTGCGAGCAATACATGTATTCTAGGACAATACGCCCTTTCCTTATGTGCTTTCAGTGCAAAAGGTCCCTATGAGTGTCATAAGTGCCCTTAATTACTCACACAATAGGAAAGGAGGAGTACCCTCCTTAGACTTTTTATTTAGCACACATCATTTTAAGCATAGGCTACTTTAACATAGAAGTCTAATAATCAGACCATTTTGAAACATCTTAAGTCTAACCTCATTAGTGACACTCTAAGTCTCCAGGACTATAAACAGGAGGATTACGTGCTCAAAGTACAAGGAATTCAAAGAAGGATTTCAAGCATGACTCACTTTAGAAGTATGCGTACTACCTTCTCGTTATTTCAACACACGTACACATCACAACAAATCATAGATAATCATAGTTCTCAAGATACTAGCATGGAAAATTCTACTTTTAAGCATACAGTCAGGCAAACGTTCATTCATACCATTCAATTGAATCGAAAAATTTATAAATAATCCACAATCCAAAATCAATCTCAATGAACAACATATTTAGGATCTCATCACACAATTCACATGTAATCAATCCCAGCAGCACACAGTACTCAGAACACCCCACCCCAAACTTAGAATCATGCATTGTCCTCAATTTGAAAAAAAAAAAGGCAAAGCAAAAGAAAATAATACTGGCCTGGAGGGTGGGACGATCCACAACACGATAGGCAAGTAGACTGAGTACGGTTGTGTTATGGCTTCTAAAACAAAGGGCAAGAAATAAAATTTCAAGGAATAGCTGGGCTCACAAAAACAAACAACAACAAACTAAAAACAACAATAGAAAAGGAACGGGACTAAATGCTTAGGTTGCCTCCCACAAAGTGCTCGATTTAATGTCGTTAACTAGACAGAACATCAAATCATCAGTCCTTCACTGCCATGTCCTGTATCCAACGAGCCTCCTTCCAACATTCAATCTTAATCCTACAAAGCACATTTAGAAAGATATTTTCTTATACTCTACTCACACTAGCAGGTAAAACAAAATAAGTAGTAGAATCACAAAAAGCATATCTGAAATGCACGGGTAGGGGTTTCAATTTTATATTGGGAGACTTATCTTTTTCAAGCGCTTTATCATGCAATACAGTCCTAGAATGATCAGAATCAGAAACAGAAGTAGAGACAGAAACAAGAGTATGGATGACAAGCTCAACCTCATGCATTTTGCTTAAGCTACCACAATGAGAGTTTAGGATGCTATTATTCTCATCCACACCAGCAGAGACCACAACAGAATCAGATTTAATAGGTCATTTATCTAACTCTTCTATGTTGTAGCACATACTAACCTCGGTAGGGTGTTTCATGGACCGATAAATATCAAACTTCACGTCATCGTCGTCAACCCTCAAGGTTAGCTTACCTTGTTGCTCGTCAATCAAGGCCCTTCCTATAGCCAGAAATGGTCTTCCAAGGATGATGGGTACTTCAACATCTTCCTCCTTTTCAAGCACTACAAAGTCTGTAGGGAATATGAATTTGTCGACCTTGACAAGAACGTTCTTCACTATACCTCAAGGGCGAGTAATGGACCGATCTGCCAACTGAAGCGGTATTGTGGTAGGTTATACCTCACCCAAATTTAATCTTCTATATACATATAGAGCCATTAAGTAATTGAAGCTTCTAAGTCACAAAGAGAATAATTAATCAAAAGATTGCCTATAGTGTAGGGAATAGTAAAACTCCCTAGATCCTTTAATTTTTTAGGCAGCTTCCTCTGTATGATCGCACTACACTCCTCTATCAAGTTCATTGTCTCATACTGCTCAAACTTCTTCTTTGAAGCCATGATCTGCTTAACAAACTTCACATAGTTAGGCATCTGTTCAAGTGCATTAGCAAAAGGAATGTTTATGTGCAGTTTCTTAAAGATCTCTAGGAGTTTTGAAAATTAACCATCTAATTTTTGCTTTCTAAATAATTTAGGGTAAGGGATGGCATTAAGATTAATACGGATAGGGTCAGAACACTTCCCTGTAGATGACAGCTGGGGTGCCACCCCCAAATGTCTCTTTAACCTTCTCTTCATCTTTCATCTTCTCTTTAGTCTTCTCGGCCTCATCTTTCTAGCGTTCTACCACTCCTAAATGTTATGGCATTACATTGATCCCTTAGGTTTGCCTCGACATTGGTTGGGAACTTGCCTTTTTACATGGTATTAAAAGAAGTGGCAATCTAGGCGATTTGAATCTCCATATTCTTCAAGGCCTTTTCTTTGCTATCTATTTTGTTCTCCAGGTTGGAAATCCAGTTCTTGGAATCCATGACAAATGTTGCCAACATGTCCTTGAAAGACAGTTTTCTCTCAGGCGGTTGCTATGAGGTAGAAGCAAGACTAGGGGGATTCAAAATATTGTTGTTAACGTAAGAAAAAAAAATCATGGTTTTGAATATCTAGATAACACTGGGTGGGCAGCGGGCTCTACTGGACTCCAAATCTATTCTGTTGGGCTCCTTAAAATCCATAGTTCTTGTTCACGTAGTTGGCTTGCTCAAACTAAGGGTTTTCCTAGACAGGATACAAATGGCACGTCGCCATGGATGCAATCGACTGAGACTTTCCTTGCATATTAAGATTATTCAGGGTGTTAGTCAATGTAGTCAATTGTGCTTTAAGAGCACTTACCTCATCAACATTATGAAGTCCATGGACTCAAGCAGTTGTTGTCTCTACAGACCAGTGGTAGCTCCTGGCAACCATATCCTAAAGTATTGTACGAGTCACCTCTGCAGTCTTCGAAAATAACGAGCCACCTATAGCTGCATCCAAAATAGATTTAGTAGCACTGGTTAAACCATCATAAAAGTATTGGATTTGAAGCTAATCATAAACATCGTGCTAAGGGCACTTGTATAGGAGGTCTTTATAACGCTTTCATGCCTCGAACAACTACTCTATCCCATGTTAACTAAAAGCATTGATCTCAAATCTAAGCTTTTGAGTTTTTGCTGGTGGGAAATATTTGTTCAAAAAATGCTTGAGCCAATTCATCCCACGTGCTTATGCTCTCAGTAGGTAGTGTCTTTAGCTAATCCTTTGCACAATCCTGTACAGAGAAAGGAAATGAGCATAAGCAAATGGAATTAGTTGAAACACCACTTACCTTAACAGCACTGCAGAGTTTCAAAAAAGATTGAATGTGCTTGTGCAGATCCTCAGTGACTAAGCCTTTGAATGCTCCCTCACGGGCCATCGGAATCAATCTTGACTTAAGGTCAAAACTATTGACACCAAGCGATGCATGTGCTATCCTAGGCTAGGTTGTAGGTGTTGGGATTTATGCCCTAAGCTCGTGAAGTCATGTAAATTATAATGATGTAAATAAGATAGACTTAAATATTATTTGTGCATCTTGTAAAAATTAGTGACATTCAATGTTTAATCCCTCCTTAGCCACCGGATGTGTTCTTAAACTTGGTATGTAACAGACATACGAGAATATCAAATTTCAGAGTAGTGGCTTAAATGATCAACAGTATATGGATAGGGTTGGGGACCTTATTTTGGTACACTGTTGATATAGTCCACTTTATAACTATTACAAATGGTATTATCTTGATTGTTCATGTGGTGACATATGAGTCGATGTATCGTATGCAATGAGATTGCATAAGATTGGACCGCGATGTGTTCTACATATTTCTTGTAAGACCGTTGAAAGAAAATGGAAACACGTCGCTAGGAAGATCATAGGTCATTTGATCCAAATCCTGAGTGTGTTATGAACTCCTGCCTATGCGAGTGTGTTCTTTGAGCAGCGTGGTGAGAGTACTTATATATTCCATCAATAAGCCTAGTGTCTTCGGAATTCATTCAAATGGAGAGCTGGGAATATTCCTACACGATAAGGAATTCATAGCCACTCAATAGTGAAAGTGCGAAGTGTGCACTTCTCTACATTGAATGTGTATATAAGTGATTCTCTTAATGGCTAGTTCAGGACTTGGATAACAGGGTACCCGCCTTCTTGAAACCCCAAGAAGGATTTTTCCATGATGAGATTCATGGAAGGCTATCCATTAGAGAACTAGTGGTACTTAAGGAGTAAGAGG
>JAOANK020453870.1:0-13171 GCA_026257165.2 Telfairia occidentalis | reverse complement strand
GACATGGATTCTATATGAACCAATGGATCGTGACAAGTCGTTACTACTAGCAATGACTTCCTCTTTCATTACTTCATTCTTTCCATATCCCTCTCCCTTGTTCTCAGTTACTCATCAAATGGCACTCAGTTCATATCTTTAAGTTCGATCATTAACAAGGTTCAAAGAAAGGGTGGGCCATTGATAAAGAATCGATTCCAAACCACAATGCTAGCAGATGGCGGCTTTTCTTTTCATTAATGAAACCTGCCAGTTATATTATCATTTAGCAGAGAAGCAAGCATACTTCAATCAATCGCGAGAACAGCCCCTCTAGGTAAATCTTAAGCAACTCCATTCTTAGGTAAAGGTTAGGTTTTCGTTATGCATAAACCAGCTCACTAACACAACCTCAAGATTAAGCAGGATAGCCACGGTTAGGACATTTTCACTACATATTTTCAAGTAAGAGATATGTTATGCTTAGAACTCGAATAAGCTTAGCTTACAAATTCAATTAAAAATAGAAGAGGTGTAAACTGAAGTCCCAGGAAAAGATCTATAGTTAACCCTACTATACCTACTAGATAAAGCGGGTAAGAACTACGCACCCTTTATCCTTTCCCCTCGCTCTTAACTTCTGTCTGCCCTAGCCCTTTACCCTGCTTCCTGGAGGGGAACTTCAACTGGAACTGAATAGCTGGCAACTGACACTCCAACAGTACCAGGATCGACAGCAAAGATAGAAATCCTAGTGAGCCCTCCTGGGAGAACTATTCAATACGAAATAGTAGAACTGGTAGCCCTTTAGGCCTGGTACTGCAACTCACACCTCAGGAGAAGCACGCGAACTCGTTGCAAGAGAACTCTAAACGGCTGGAGAGAAACAAAATAGCATTGCACCTAGAATACCTGCAACTGGCACAGGGAAGGACCCTATCCACAATTCTTCCCCTCTGCGAAACCGGGGAAATCCCGCACCTAACTTGTCAGTCAAGTCATTTCCTACCAAGTACTTCCATTGAAACTCAAACCCCAGGTAAGAAGAAGACATAATAAAAGAGACTAGAGGTAAGCTTTATCCCATTTCCTGAAAAGGAACTTGACACTGTCCGCAAGTAGGACTATAAAATAAATACAATTGAAACTGGATCAATGGCAATTGTAGAAGGAATGGCACCCTATATAGTATATAGTATATAGTATATAGTATAGTATAGTTGGAAACTCACCTACTGAACTGAAAGCAAAGTAAACAACTGGAAGAGAAAGAGATGCCCTTAAAACACAAATTTGAAAAGATGTATTGTATAAAGCAAACTGTCTACAAACTCAGAGATTTCCTTTGCCCTTGACCCTCCTCACATCGGATTCTGAACTGGAAAACTAAAGCTTGCAAGGAATCGAAAGAAAGGCAAGCTGCCTTAACACAATACTTTTAAGGGCTACTACGGGATACGGGAATGGGAAGGCACAAGGCTCGAGAGACCTCGATCTACAACATTCTAGTATTGTACCCACTCTCCCCCAAGACCCTATACGGATTATGACCTACCCCTTTGATAGATCGTTTGCTTCTTCTGCGGTTAATTCAGCATTAGTATGCAACATCTTTCAAGTGCCCTTTCGCTTCGCTCCTCTTGTAACTGTCTTTTCGAAGCACGTTTTAAACGATGCGTAAGACGCAAAAATTTGACCTTGTTTTCTCGAGGCGAGGCAGAAGAGTCCACATTTCTCGTTCCAAAGACGTATTGCCCGATCTAAGAGCTGGAACTCCTATTTGCATAATCCAAAGAAATCGATGTAGGAGAAGCTGAAGTCATAACCATGAGTTATGCCGAAAACATCCCAAGACTTTCTTGCCTCGGTCGGGAATAAGGGCGCAGGAAGAGCTGCAAGCTAGGGGTTATCCTCAACTAGTTTCAAAGTTATGCTAAGGGGAATGACTTCTATAGGCATGGTAGAAGGGATTGAGAGCCCTAGAATAGAGCATTTCATGCTAGCAGTAGCATAATCCTTCCTCTCCCTAGTGGCGTAACAAAAAAGCCTATTGAATAGCATCTTCAGACCTTGGCGAGGAATCCTATCCGGCTTAGTCGCCTTTCTACCATCTCGCTTTAGTAGGCCGATCCTCGTCTCTTGTCCCCTCGAACCTATCCTTTCAGTCTCACATCTTCGGACGTTGTGTCAGCATCTCTGAACCCAGTCTCATACTCTTCGGCTGATGGTGTGGACACTTCCCTTCCTTCATCATTACCGGATTCCCTTTCCTCGAGTACCCCTTAGCGGCCTCATACTTAGCTGCATTGCCAGTAGCTCCGATCCCTATTCTCTTTTGGCGCCTGCTACTGAGACTCCTATTTCTAATTATAAGGAGACTGACCTATCCCAATTCTCTTGATTATTTGAGTCCTTTTCCCGACAGCCTTCTTAATCTTTAATTAAGGGAGGGCCATTGATGGAGATTACGAAAAGCGCTTCGATTGCCTCTCTGTCCCCGTCTAGCCGATTACCCTATTTTAATAGAAAGACTGAGTGAAACTCCCTCGGTCAAGCATCTTCTTCTGGTGCAGCCTTTCCTTGTTAGCTTCGGTTGAGTAGCTGTTAACCGAGTCTCTTAACCCCTATTCCTCGGCTAACTAAGACTAAGTCAAAATCCTCTAGCCACTAGTTCAACGGCTTAGCCGCCTTAAGAGTCAAGCTTGTCCCCCATACTGAATACTGAATTAGCTTAGTCGGGCGAGTTAGCGTCTTCGGATCTTCTTTCATATTGTTGAAGAGTTACTTTGCTCCTATTCCTTCAAGCTGGTTTGATTGGATGAAATGCTGTTCTTCCTTAAAGTTAAAGGGAGGGGAAGATTTTCTACGGGATCAGCAGCATGAGCAACGGATGGATCCTCGACTGGTCTTTCCAAGTCCTTCTATTAGATAACCTGGTTCCGGGCATACGCAGCTACCCCACACTTCTCTACCCGCTGGCATCTGGTTCCACATGCTGCTTTGCTTCCTCTCCCAGTCAGTTGAGTAGACAGGACGTGGTATTCGCACTTGAGAATCACTTCTTCACGGATAGCTTTATTGCTTTGCCTTCCATCAAGCTATTGGGTATTCAAAATCCAAAGCACCCCGATCTCCATCTTCTCCTGTTGCCCCCATACTCAAATCCCTTTTGGTGGATGCCGCTCCGGAATCCCTACCTTTGCAGTCTTCGGCTCGGTTCATTCACTGATGCAAGGAAAGAAGGTTGCGGTCGTGATCCTCATTGGCAGGGATGTCTTGCAAAGCCGAAAGGGACCATCACAGTTGGGGCGGTGGATGACAGGCTAGCTCACCAAGAACATCAGGAGAGGTTGGGGAAGACTTGGTATATAATCCGTGCCTTCGTTCCGGCTATAGTCCATTAGCAAGCGAGTAGAGGAACCGTTCCTTCCGTTCAGTAAGGGCATTATGGGCGGAAAAAGGGGCCCAATACCCTTAGCCGTCTAGCTAAGTACCTTCTTTATAGCGAAGAATGCAATTTTAAGGATAAGGGAATAGCCTACGAGAGGGGCTAGATCGACTACTTTTCGTATTATCTTAGGAGTTTCAGTTTTGACTTCTCGTATTAGGCAAGTAGTCAGAAGCAGGAAGCATAGGAAAGAGCAGTAAGCAGTCCGCAAAGCAGTTGGTTGAAGCATGGCAAGGTGAGGTTGACGATCTGTTTAAACTTTTTCCGGATCTTCATCTTGCCCTATGAGCTTATGCAGTGAATGCCGATGTTCAGGATCCTTTAGTTCTGAGCGAGGGCTTGGCCCGTTGAGGAGGACATCTTATTCTGCATCTCTCTTGTTAGATCGCCCATGATGGGACCCCGTGTCTACGTCGTCGAAGAGAGGGTCTTGAGACCCCATTTCCTCCCAATGTTGGAATGACCTCAGTAGCGGGTTATGCGCTTAGTTTCTTCGGCTTAGGCTTACTTACCACCTATTAGTGTGCTCTAACCGCTTTTACCGGAAAACTAAGCGATAGACTGACCCTTCCTGTTCGACAAGAGCTGATACTTCATACGCCGATGGTCTAAACCGGGCATTCACTCGCTTTAAAGTTGACGATTGTTGGGTCTTCATTCCTTCTTCCTTTCCTTGCTTCTTAACTACTCCAGTCTCTCTTAGCCCAGTCCTGAAAGGGTAACTAGAGTTCTAGCATGAACTGGCTATCTTTCAAGACATGGTTGATGAAAAGGCTAATACCCTTACTCCAAGGTCGCCAACTCCTTCAAAGGCGAAAGCCCTTCTTCTCATTCATGTAGAGTCAAGACCAGTGACTGCTACTCCTAAAAAGCTATTGGCTAAAGATCTCTTATCTATTCGCCAATCCGATAAATCGTCTTCTTGCTAACAGTTCTTCTTAAAGAAAAGGCGCGTTAGCCCTTAGCACAAGCACTAAGTAAGTAAGCCCTAAAGGCCTTTCCTTATTTTCAGTCTTTTTCTTTATGTCTCTAGTTTCTTTTCTCTTTCTTTAGCAGCTATCCTTGCTTCGGCCTTAGGTCTTACAGCTATGGTACTATAGACATATCTAGTTAGTCTTCTTCTTTCCTCGCTTTCCATGGATACATTTGACGAAGGGGACTGTTTATTGTGCGCTCCAGAGGATCCAAGTACCGACAGCTGTTCCATTCATCATCATAAAAGAGGAACGAAGATTCCCGATTGGGTTCTTGGATTGGGAGGCCTTGCCGCATGCTTCCTTTCCATTATCGCAATTATTGTCATAATTTGTTCCTTCACCATCAGAAAGATGGACAGATACGAGAGAAGAGGAAATGGGGGCCAAACATATAGTAAGGTACCAAAACGGTTGTCACTTGCGGCACAAGAATTTGGTTCAGCTTCAAGGGTGGTGCTGTGAGGGACAAGGGTAGCAATCCTTTATTTCCGGAAAAGACCCGTATGCCCACAGATCAACGAACCGGAGGGAGCAAACCACCACAGCGGATATGGAATTCTATTTCCACTTTCAGTTTCACCTCCCGACTCGGGATACGTGCAAGGAGAGCCAGGGAAGGGGCAAGCGGGTAAAGGAGTAGAACTAGCCGGCAAAAGGAAAGTCGTTACATATCTTACACTCGTTCTTATTGCTCGAGATCAAAGGAATATATCTCTTTAAGAGATTAGGCTCAGGTTTTCTTTGAACACTATCAAAATGCGATGGGAGTTTCAGTGAGCCCACATTTCGATCAAACTTTGCTTGCTGATGAAGTCCGATCTTTAGTCTTCTAGTCCGGATACGGAGAGATGGTTTACTAATTTACTAATCTAAATTGTGAAGTTGTTCTAAGCGGCCCTAGCTAAGACAGTAAGTGATGTTCCCAGTCTTAGGTCCGGAATTCACCTTCAAAGGAAGCTATAAGCGCTCTTTCTTTCTTAAAACTAACTAAGGGCGTTAAGCAAGTCTTTCTAACTTATTAAGCTTACCCGAGCTTACCATTACTCCTGTTACAATAGAATTAAAACAGAGGAATGGCCTATTTGAATGTCTAAATGGTGGTTTAGGAGTGCCAGAGAACTTGGTCCACCGGAAGCTCGTAGCTATGGTGCGGCCGAAGAGGCGCCATACAAAGAATATAAATAAAAAAACTTGAAACTTGTAAGATCCTAACTTCTGAGTCTTCTCGGGATCGGTCTATTGCTTTTTTAGTTCTTGGTTGAAGTCCGAATTGCTTGCTTCCTTCCCTTCCTGACCATTCGATTCGCCTTGACTCCACAGGGCTGCAAAAAAGCGACTGGGTTAGTTTGGCCTTTAAAGCTGACCGAAACACGTTATACCTAACGAACTAGCGTAGCTGTGGGACTCTCGCTAGTATTGACCTCCTGGACTAGTACCGATGGTGGCTCCTCGGATGAGTCTTTGTTTAGTTAGGAGTAGGTTCTTGCAACCTTAACGCACTAACGAAAAACCGCTTCCAGTTTGCAGCTGATGAAAGTCTGTCCTTTCATTACAGGCATCGGGGTGATCCGCTTCGGGACAACCTCGGCCACATGGGCACTGGTAGTGAATTGATCACGGTAATAAGTCCGGATCGAGGAAAATTAAAATTCATACTTGAATCCCACTAGCTCACCGAAAACTAGGCCTTTCATCCCTGTTTTTCTAATCGGACTCAGAGGGAGGTGAATTCGCTAATTTAGGCTTTTTAGTCGGATTCTCTAAGGCTTGAAATGGAGTGATTAGATTTCTTTCTTTCCTTATGTGGGTTTGCCTCACTTTCGTAGTCTCTCATTCAATTTACGTATAAGTGTCTTTACAACAGAGGGATGAACAATATGGGATCAAAAATATCTTATAGTAAGTTTCGTTTGGGATACTGAAACCCAACCTTTATAATCCAAGAGGACCCAATGAGAAGAGACCCGCCCTCCCAACAAAAAAAATCATTCCTTGCTGTGGAAAAGCTGTTCAAGTTGCATAAAGTAAGAAAGGAAATCACTTGTTTGCTGCAACTGGATAGTTGGGAGAAGGACAGGAAATAACTGCAATCGAAGTAAGCTCGGCTGGATCCCCATGGACGGAATGATAAGAATAGTGAGCCTTGGAGATCGTTAGAGCGTTTGGACCTACCGTATGAAACCTACCTATTGGCTCGAATGAACCATACCTATTGATTGGCTCGCCTTAGGACTCTAAAAAAAGTAACCCGGCCTGATACCTATTCACTCGCCTGGCCCACTCGTATCTATCATATATAATATGCCCGACTATCGAGGGAAATCTACCTCTTAGAGAAAGTATTCGATCGCCTGAAGATGGCACAGAAAGACAAAAAGAGCAAAATCGATCTAAGATAAGACAGGATGTAAACTTTCTCCCAATTTTTCTTTCTACCACTCCATGGAAGTAAGACTAGCAACTATTATATGGCCCTCCTCCTCTTAGAGCAACTACTAAGACTGGCTCGCCGAGATCGACAGGAAAGACAACTAAAACTCAAACTGCAGGAAAGAGAGAAAGAGGGGAACTAGATGAGCTTACTACTCCAACTGTAACTGGATCGAAAAGAGAGTGGACTGAGCATCTTTCAAATTTCAAAGATCTATCAAAGCCCATTTGAAATGAATACTCCTGCTCTGCTTTCAAACTTTCCAACTGCATGTGAGTAAACTCCTACTCGCTTTAGGGCAGTCTAACCCACAGGCTGCAAGCACTAGCTCGCTGGCAGAACGAAAGACTTTAACCGGATAGCTGGAAACTGGCATATCCACTAGATATATCTCAATGGCTGCAAGGGCTTACCTTGGCGCTCCTACTGTTAGAACTCCAACTGACAATGGAACTCCAGTGGAAGACCTTAACACTTCAACTGCCCGAAACCCCTTATCATTGGAAGGAAACTGGCCGGAAGAAGAGATTCCAAAAAGGACTGCCTTTTCTTTTAGGACTAGCTTAAGGGATGTAAAAAAAACTTGCAGCGAAAAAGACTGCAACAGGACCTCCAACTCCAAGCGCAAGGAGGGAAAGAGCCAGGGCCGAGAAGATACAAGCTCTTCAAATTGTGGAACTTAAACTTAATACTTTATTTATGAGTTGGAACCCCCTGCTGACTTCGCTTGTCTGCCTGGCAAACCTAACCTCGAAACTAGAACTTTCCTTTTTTCAGGTGATATTGGATAGAACCTGAAAGAAGTCATACTGGATACCACTGGTTAAAGAAACTCTCCACACGTGGGCCCTTACCCGTTGGGATGAAGTGTAAGCCTAAATATTCGCAGGTTCTTCATTTAGAGGGGGAAAACTGCTTCTCTACCATACTTGTCTTTCCTGTCCTGCGGAATACGTATCGGGGTACACAAGTCCTATCGCTTAGAGATAATAAAGCTTTCTTTCGAGCTTTCACTAGAACTTCTTTTTGGCACTTGCTTTAGAACAGGCACTGAGACTGGAAACCAAGAGGCGGGAAACTTGGTTACTCTCTTCCTTCCCTTCCTGTATTTCCCTTCATTATGGCAGAGCTACCGCACTACTGATTGATGGGAGTATTGAACAACCAGCACAAGAGACAGTAAAGAAGCTCAGCTTCCAGAGTAGAGTTTATCCTATCCCGTATTTACCAGCCAAAAAATGGGAGAGTCATCTGTATGAGGAGAAAAGGGGGGTGCCGAGATATTCTATGACCAAAGGCCTTGCCGCGAGCTGGATTCGAACCAAGACTTCAGGTTAAAGGACATGAGCGACAATTGAAACCTGTGAACTCCCAGGAATGAAGGGAAGCAATCTTCGTATTAACGGCCTAAGCAGGGACTTAGATACTACTATTAAGATTAATACATCATACCCACTGAATCAGTAAAATTGGCCTATAGGTCTTAGAGACTCTTCCTAGTGTAAGAGCAGCGTTGATAAGCTAGTTCCGTGCTAGCACTATCAATTGTCGGCGTAACGAGTGTTTTCTATACTATATACTATTCTTCGACATGTAATACCCTCCCCCAAGCTTTCTTCTTTCTCTATCTCTCTCTCGCTACGCTCCTTGCGTTATGGCTTACCTTCTTCCTTGACTAGCTTGCTTTCCAACTAATCCCGTTACTACTTTAAAAAGGAAATACTGTTACGGGGAATGTAAGACAACTCCAACTCCTACTGGCTTACAGGACACTCCCACGGGATGGCCTAGCAATAGAAGTAGGACTGCAAGTGGAGAGGCTGGATCGATAGACTAAGAAATACTATTTAGTGCTTTCGACTTTGGCATATGTGATAGGCTGGGCTAGATAGAGTAAGGGAATGCGCTTTGCTATTGACTATCTGCGCTGGCAATCTTGTTCAATCAGGCGATTGAAACGAAGCTGTCGCTATTGGAGAAGCGGCTAGGAAGCGTAGTAAAAAGGCAATATGTCATGTCAATCGCAGCATACTTCGGGAGAGTGAAGGAGCTGTGCTTTCAGTGTGAGCGGCTGGACGGAGAAAGCAAGTATTCATAGGCCAAGAGGGTACGCATCATTCTCAATGGAGTCAGGCCTGAATACGACAATGTGCGTGTTTCAATTCAAGCACGTGACGTTCCAGCATCCCTGTCGCTCGTTTTCAATATGTAACAGAATGAAGATAATCTGCTGAGAATGATAGGGATTCGGCTACGAAGTGACGTGGGGCCGTCATCACGAGACCAGGCCATGCTAGTTACGGGGAAGAAGGAAAGAGGAAAATGGCGGAAGAATAAAGGGAAATCTGTCAAGAAAGGCAACAACCTGCACGGGAGTGCCGCTGGAAACCACAGAAGCGGTGGATACCAGCAACAGCGACAGATGCCAAAGTCGCAACCAAGGAAGAGCGGAGCATGCTCCAAGCTTAATGGAATCAAGCAAGAAAAGGGATGCGCGTTAGCGCAACGGCTTTCTAAAGCTGCTGCCGACTGAACAACTTATCTGGACTATCCTTTCCCCGGTGGTTCTGCAATGGTTGAGCGAACGGAAGGTTTCTGCGAAGATAACTGGGGCAGGATTGATTTGGTCTTCAGTATTATTAAGATTAAACCGTACGACTGCACCACACGATAATTAGATATTTGTTTCAAAGACGTACTTCGCTTAGAATAGAAGTTAAAAGGCCGTCCCACTCAGAAGCCGCTGGTCAAGGCACCACGGCAACAAAGGCAACACGTACGATTCGGTTTGCGTACGTACGATATGAAGAAGCAGCTTATTCTCCACACAGCGTATCATCTTATACTCATATCATAAGACAACAACAGGAACACCAATACCGTATAGGTAGCGTATGTGTCTTATATCTCTTTCAGTCAAGTAAGAGCATGGCTTAAACCTGCTCCTCATTGGCTTTGTCTCATATCTCCTTCTAGCCCGGTAAGGAAGCCATTTCTCTTCTGGAAGACCAAGAAGCCAATATCTAGATTCTCTAGTGGAAATTCCGATGTTCATTGCTTTAGTAGAACTTTCCCTTTCCTTTTCGAAGCCTGAACTCCGGGGTCGAGAGCCACCAGACCGATACAGACCTAAAGACCGATAGTTAACTATTAGGAAAGGGCCACTGCGATCTAAAGCTTTTGACTATATTATAATGTTCTTTCAGACGCGCTAGCCTGAGACTGACCTTGACAACGAAGTATGTTAGCTTCTCCTGTCAATAGATTCTTTGGATAGGGGCAAGGGACCAGAAAGGAATATCAGAGGGAGCACGGGGAATACTTGTAGGGAGAAAAAAAGCTTCCCTTTAACTTAAGGCTCGAGCCTCATCCCTATCCAAGGAAATACCTGAAGAGACTTACCCTCGCACCCGCACTCTTCAGAGATAGATTCAGGCACGGACCTACCCAACGAATAGCCTGCACCCCCAGAGCTCTTCGCCCTTCCTTGGGGATTGCTTCCATGAGGTTTGTGTTCAGTCTACCGCTTGCTGAACCACCTTCAGATATAGATTCAAGCACGGGCACGGGACCGATAAAGGAGTTCTAGTTAACAGATAGGAAAGGGGGTTACCACCTCCAACAGAAGGGAATAGCATTTGGATGAGGTTTCGCCCCGAGCGTTACACTTGACAGAAGGAATAGTAGTTAGAGTTGGAAAAGGCAAAGGAAAGCATCCTACCATTATTGGAATAGGAATCTTAATCGGCTTGAAGCCTGAGCTTGACACTTGAAAGAATATGAGAACGATGGCCACGGCCCTTGACAACGAATAGGTACAGTCACTCCAACCTTTAGCTTCGGAGGCCATCCATCGATACCAGATTAGAGATTCTAGAACGAAGACGCGGATTCCCTCAAAGAACGATGGAAAAGGAGTTAGAATTAAGAAAAGAAGGCCGTAGTTTATTATTTAGTTTAGGGAAGCCCGCTTGCACTAACCTATGACAGCAGGAAGAAAGAAGAGCCACACCCTCAGAGAACGATTTCGGGGCGCTATTAGCTACAAGAACATAAATTTAGCTTTTGCCCTTTAAAGGCGTACATTCGGATAACGACCTCTAAAGGTAAAGGAGTCGAATAAATGTAAGTCGACAGGCCCGCTGTTAGGGAATAGATTTGACTTAGAGTCTGGGCAAGGGTCGAGGGAAAGGAATAGATAGCTTGAGCCAAGTACTAACTTCATGCTTCGGGTGCTTTGATTGAAGTTTGAATTATGGTCAATAGGGCTTCTATCGCTTATTTAAAATTAAAGAACGAGCAAGGAAAGAATCTAGAAGTGCCCTCCTAATTGTTATGGTAATTAAGGGTAATTAAGAAAGTACCTTGTATTCCCGAATAGAAAAGAAACAAAGACAAGCCACTTATCCTCCCGGTCGAGCCACTCCACTTCTTAAAATACCCTTAGTATTAGTAAAGGAAGTTCACTCCCAAATCTAACCTATACCCCCTCTTTCGTTGTCACCAATTCGCTTATAGAAATGGGGTTTGACCCTTGTACTTTTGATTCATCTTTCTGGGCTTTGCACCTACCTAATCATTCGCAGAACCCCTGTCTTAGAACAGAAGAAGAAAGACTACCAAGGAATCCATACGGAAGCAAGCGGCTTAGAAGCATCAAGGGAAAAACTGGGTGAAAGTATCCCAGGTTAGTGTGCAGATAGGACTTCTTTCACAAGGGGGAGCGTACCAACCAAGACAAAAACAATCAGACAAGACGAACATCGTGAGATGAGCCTCAAGCCCCAAAGTAAGGGCACTCACAAAAGATCTTGCTGCGCGAGAATCAGGTCTGATACAAGCAGTTCCTCGCCTGGGACAATAACTGACGATAGATAGCGAGGGGGGGTACGAGTTCCAACTAGGACTGTCATAGGAGCGTCAAGCCACTCAAGTTAGAGGAGCGGTTTTCCACTCTTAACCGTTGCACACGAAAGAGGATCGGAGGCCCCCTCAACCTCTTAATCAAGGGGTTTTGAAAGCGCCCCATCTACATCTATGTCAGCAGCATCAACCGGGACTAGACCCATTTACTATTCATACTAGGTCAAAGGAAAATCGAAAAGACCAACGACTTGTCTAAAAGAATCAAAGATCCACGAGCTGAGCTTGATCTTACAAACGCAATTTCTTGATTAGTGATTAGCGATCAGTCTACCAAAAAGAAAGCGAGTCCTCTGCTCGGTAAAGGAGCATTCAGGCATCGGGGGAAGAGCTCAAAGCCGAGGGGAGCCCTGTGTCCCGCTGATAGAATGGAAAGGGAAGGGCCAGCATCGATAGACGCTTGAAAACCATCGGCGGAGGGGGTCCCCCTTTTCACCAAGGAAGGGACGAGCCGCATTGACGATGAAGAAAAGGTAACACAAAAATCGAAGAGCGGGTCTTTCTTTTCGGTCTTTACTGAAACAGATACACGAGCTTCATCTCATGCATGATCTTTTCAGAGCACGGGTCGGGAGGACATTGCAAAAACGCCAGTGGAGGTCTGGTCTCAAAGTATAGTCTTTCTTCTCCCATCACTGCCTTTGGGGAACGAGCAGGTGAAGAGCTTAGTGTAACGGTCCGGAGCGCAGCCTCTTACTAAGAGAACAGATGCCACGCAAACACAGAAAAAGGGCAAGCGGGTAAAGGAGTAGACTAGCCGGCAAAAGGAAAGTCGGAATAAGCGGTTAGGCTTAGAGCTGTTAACGGATATGGAAAACTACCTTACAAAGCTGCTACCTACCTTGGAAGGTCAGCGGAAAGAGCTAGAACAACGGGAAAAGAGCTGGGAGTTCGGCTAAGGGAAGTGGGGAAGGTAATGAGGAAGGATAAGACGGAAGACGAGAAGCCGGCCAAGCAGTTGCTTTAAAAAGGCAAGCTGTAGGAGTAGGCAGTTCATAGAGGTAGTTAAAGACTCCATCTTCTGGTGGTTACTCTTCGGTGAAGTAAGAGGATGCAGGAAAGGAAGAGATACAGGAAGCGGTTAGGCGGCTAAGAAAGTCATCAGGTAGGTAAGCAAGCCGCCCTGGTGCCAAGCTAAGTCCCAAGCTAAAGACAAGCTTCTAGTCTACCGCTGTTTTTCACGTGGCGAATTTCTCTTTCAAAAGCAAAGACGGCTTATGCCGAATATCTTGAACTCAAAGAAAACCAAGCCTAACGACTTGACTTTCATACCAGGAAATCGAAGATGTGCCAAATCGTTCTCTATCGAATCGTAGTCTAGAGCCAAATGAAACAGATTCCATACGAGTCAGTCTGTCAGTTGCAGCTAACAGATCTTGGTCACTGCATCAGCTCGATGTCAAAAAGGCCTTT
>JAOANK020453651.1:0-13173 GCA_026257165.2 Telfairia occidentalis | reverse complement strand
TATTTTTTTTTAATTTTTTTTATTTAAAAAAAAAAAAAATTAAAAAAAAAACTTTTTGCACTGCGTTGGGTTGCTGTTTGGTTGGAAAAAAAATCAGTTTCGTGTGTGAAAGTTGAAGCAAGAAAAAAAAAAGAGAAGAAGTAGAAGAAGAAGTTGGCGTTGACGTGAGAGAAGGAAGTTAAAAAAAAAACAAAGAGTTCTTGCCCGCATTGCGTTGAGAGAAGGAAATATAAATTGTAAGTGTGAATGCAAGCAAGCAGGTTAATTTAGTAGCTGAATTTTATTAAGAAAGATTTAATATAAGGTGATTTTTGTTTTGTTTAATAAATCTTTCCTCAATTTCAAGCTTTAAGGATCGTCAAGTTTTTGACTTCTAGGGTTTTAAAAGCTATATCTTGTTAATTTTAGGGCTTTAGGATAAACTTGTGTTTCTTTATTTGTTAGTTCTACTTGTTTCTTTGCTTGAGTGTCAATACTTCACTTCAATCTAGCTTTTATGTTCAAGGCTTGCTTTCAAAAGGATTTGATACTGCAAACTCTTGGCTATACTTGTTTTCAATTTTGAGAGAGTTTATAAATTTGTAAGGGAGTGTTACATCTTTGAGAGTAAACACGAGTGATCTTACATAATTTGAGTGGAACATGTAAGGGAGTGATTGTGAGGCCCAATTTTCTTCATGCTAACATATTTTTGCAACTATGTATACTCAATGAAGAGCTCAAAGGGATGACCATTATGATGATCGAAACATGCCTCTATTGTTTTTTTAGAGTACTTCAAATCCAGAAGAGTACATTTTATGGGAGGAGATTGATGCCATATTTGATCGTTACCACTATAGTGAAAAGGGAAAGGTAAAACTTATAATCTCTACATTTGAGTATTATGCTCTAACATGGTGGGATATTTTGTTGTCCAAAAGGAGGAAGAGTAGAAATCATGCAATACCTTCATGGAAAGAAATCAAGCTTCACATGAGAAAGCATTTTGTTCCTAAGTCGTTTCGCAAATTGAAAACTCTGAAACAAGAGAGCAAGAATGTGAAAAATGAATATGAGGAGATGCTTTTATTACTTGAAGAAAATAACTTATATGAGGATGAGGAAGCTACTATGGATCGATATTGCAATGGTTTAATAAGGAGATTGCTAAGATGATTATTGACCGAGACGAAAGTCAACCTTTTGATAGTTTGGAAGAAATGGTGTACATTGCCATCAAGATAGAAAAGAAGTTCTAAAGGAGATTTTTGAAGTTTACTAACTCCAAACCTTGTTCTAATTCCAACACATCTATGGACAATGTTAGTTTAACTATACCAAACAGACATTTTGATAAGGTAGAAAGTAGTAAAAAGAAGCTTGCTAATGTTGTACCTATGCATGATAATGATATCTTACTTAGTAGGTCATTAGATAGCAAGGAATTAGATCATTGTAATCCGGGTATTACTATTGTACCACTTATTGTTTCTGGAGGAGCATGTGTTGATGGTAGTGAAGTAGATTAGAAGGTTAAATAGTTATGAGCCTGAAACTAGAATACTTTGTGATGACATTATAAGTACATTAGATCACAAAGTTACATATGATTCTACTGCTGCATCATTCCTCCCAAGAGAAGTAAAACTTTATGTGTGTGAGTTGGAAAACAAAAGCCATAAAATGATCGAGACAAAAGCAATAGAAAAATATGAAAAAGAAAAGTGTGAAAACATTAGTGGGAGAGAAATCAAGTGAGCAATACTCGATCTATTGATCAAAATGAGAGAAAATCCAAGAATGTCAATTTAGAAACTTGTGAGCAAACTTTCTCGATTTCAAAACAAAATATTCTTGAACTTTTTAACAAAAGAGATTGTTTTCTAATAGGTGAGCTTAAACCAAGTTTGCCTAGTTTTTCTTTTGAGTTTTGGTAGGTTGTTAATACATTGATTATGAAACAACATTCGAAGATTGACACCAAACTTAGGCATCACCAAGAGCATGAGGTAGAGAAGGAACGACATCAGCCCAATTCATAATTTACTTCACATTGTTTCCAAGGTCATAAACCACGTGAGAACTGGAAGGACAAACATTATTTCCAACATCGATGGAATCCAAGACGAGATGAGTCTTTAACGTCTCTTGACTATAAAGTTGCTTTACAAAGGAGGTCATTCAATAGAAGTCTGAGACAAGTCACATTCATTTTCTTCCCATGGCTACTACTTTACAAAATGTTAATTTGGATTCGAGGATGAATCTTTCGAAAGGGGGAGTGGATGCTATGAACCGCCAAGGGCTTTAATTTTTATGCAATTTTGTTTAAATAATTTTCTATGTAATTTTATTGTTTTTCAATTTTATTATCTCTAGAATATAGAAAATAAGGATATTTTATTCTTTCTTTACCATTGGGCTTGATTTGGAAAATTAGAGTTTAGTTGGGAGGCTATATAAAGTCTTGCCAGTAGATTGTTTGAGAAAGTTTTAAATTTGGAATGAAATTTAGCCGTTGAGCTTTTTCTTCAAGTTTAGCCGAGAGCTTCTTGAACCTTTTGCAATTCATGTTTTGAGTTGCATGCCAAGAACATTCAAGTTGGATTGATCATCCTATCTTGTGGAGTGTTCGACTTTTGAGTTAAAGGAACTTGTTCTTGCCTCAAGAGCTTTGATCTTAAAGTAATCAATGTCCAACCTAATCCTTAGGGTTGATTTCTAAATTAATTTGGGGTTTTGAGGTCTTGATAATTAGGGGTTCTCCTTAACTGGGAGGATTTTTAATTATAGTCCCTAGGGGTTTCATATCACTATTGGTGGCCTAACATGAAGAAAGATGTTGTAGAATTTTTAGGTAAATGTTTAGTTTGCCAACAGGTAAAGATGCCGAGACAAAAACCAATAGGATTAATGCAACCTTTGAGCATGCCATAATGGAAATGGGAGCACATTTCCATGAATTTCATAACAGGGTTGCCTAGGACAGCAAAAGGCTATTCGGTGATTTGGGTGATAATCGACAAGCTTATTAAGTCAACACATTTCCTCCCTGAAAAATCTACTTATTCTGTGGAGAGCTGAGCACAACTATACCTGGAAGAGATAGTTAGAATGCACGAGGTGCTTGTCTCTATTGTTTCTAATAGAGATCCCCGATTCACCTCCACCTTCTGGAAAAACTTACAGAAGGCGGTAGGCACACGATTAGATTCAACACTGCCTTCCACCCATAAACAGATGGTCAAACGAAGTGTTTGAACCAAACCTTATACGATATGTTGGGGGCTTATGTATTGGACTTTGCAGGAAGCTGGGACTCACACCTACACCAAATGGAGTTTGCATATAACAACAGCTATCAGACGATCATAGGGATGTCACCATTTGAAGCAGTTATGGGAAAAAGTGTAGGACACCAGTGTGTTGGGATGAAATGGGAGAACGAAAACTATTAGAGCCTGAGTTTGTACAGATCACAAATGAGGCCATAACAAGGATCATGTTGAGAATGCTGACAACATAGAGTAGACAAAAGAGTTATGCAGATACAAGGCAGAGAGACCTAGAGTTTGCAACAGGGGAACATCTGTTCTTACGAGTGGCCCTTACAAAGGGAGTCTTGAGGTTTGGAAAGAAAGGGAAGCTTAGCCCACGTTTCATTGGGCCATTTGAGATTCTTGAGTGGAGCGGTCCTGTAACGTATCGCTTAGCATTACCACCTTCCCTCTCTACAGTCCATAATGTCTTTCATGTTTTTTTCATACTACAAAAGTACATAGCAGATCTGTCCCATGTGATAGATTATGAGCCTTTGCATGTCAATGAAAACCTAAGCTATGAAGAGAAGTCTATTCAAATTCTCACAAGGGAAGTGAAGGCCCTTCAGAGCTGCAAGATCGCTTTAGTAAAGGTTCTTTGGAGGAACCATTACCTGGAAGAGGCAACCTAAGAACGAGAAGAAGAGATGAAAACTAAATATGAATGGTTTTCAAATTTTATTAGATTTAAATTAATTACATGATTTTTAATAAATTGAATGTGAGCATGATAATTGAAATTATAAAAACTAAGAATTAGTTAAAAACACAGTTTTAGACATTTGAAATCTTAGGAGGGTATTTCAAAAATTGAGGTTTTCCCCCTTTTTTTTTTCTTGAAATGTTTAAGATTTTAAGTATTAAGTGAAAGTCTAAAGTATACACACCCATGAAATCAAACCAACATATCAACTATTTTTTGTAAAAGAAATATGGTTTATCTCTTTTATTTTGCATTTAATTTTATTCTTTTTTTTTTACTTAATTACAATTCAACAATTATGCTTCATAAAAACTATAAGAATTATTAAACTATTATTTTAAAAACTATATATTCTCTTTCTTTTAATTATGAGATTCTTTAAGTATATTCCCCATTTATATAACTATTCATGGCAATAAGATTTGAATTTATTATTCCTTTCCATATTATTATTTATTTTTACAATTATTTCCTTAAATAAAATTACTAAAAATTAATTACAAGTTGAATTTAAATTATAATTTTTTGTCAAAGTTGTTGAGGTTTATATCTCTCTCTTTCTATATATACATTAGCTCAAACTTATAGAGCTATAGTTCAGACTATTTGTATTAACTTTGTCTCATTTTGACAAATAACAAGTTTGTTAACAAAATGTATATTTTTGTGTTGACAGCAACTTTTTTTTTTTTTTTTCATTTATAAAATTTAAACCTTTTTCTTTAGTTTTGTTAATAATGTTCACTCTTGTCTTTTGATCTCCTATATTTTTTCTTCTACTGTCATTTCCACTTTTCCAAACAATTTTCTACAAAAATGTATTTTACGTTTTTTCAAAATAAATATTAAAAAAACTTTTAAATTTTAAAATTGACAAATAAAATTAATTATATAGTAAAATTTCAAATTTAGATGTTAATATACATATATACATACATATATATTATGACTGACTAAAAATTTCCAATCGAATATGGTAAATAGAATATATTTTTGTATAAACAATGTATCATATTACCATTTTTAATATATTTCATATTTTTTTAACTATTTCGATTTATAGAATTTGAATTTATTTCTCTTTCCATAATATAATTTACTTTTATAATTATTTATCTTTTTAAAATGATTCCAAATTAATTACAGTTTAAGTTTCTATTATAATTTATTATCAAAGTTGTAGAGTTATGGTTAAGATTTTTTACATTAATTGCTTCTCATTTTTACGACAAATTGTTTTGTTTTAACAATATCTATTTAAACATGTTTATTATGGTCACCCTTGCCTTTTGTTTTCTTTCATTTTATCTTTTCCAAACTAACTTTATATAGAAACATAATGATACATTTTTTAGAAATATTAAAAAAAAAAAACTATTTTGCTTAAAAAGTAACAAAGAAAATATACTATATACTTAATAGTTAAATTTAAAATAATAATATCTCAAGAGAATCAATGGCAGAAAATTTGCACATAGTTGAGAATGGTGCAGTTCTCATATAATATATATATATGATTGACTAAAAATTCGGTAATAGACAATTATGGTAAATGTAATTTCACTCGTATGCACTTTTAGTACCTACAAAAATGCCACTGAATTAATAACAATAATAAGTTTTTTTTTTCTTTTTTGAGAAAATGAACAATAATAACCTAATTGTATTAGGATTAAAAAAAATAAACTGATTGTATGATGTAGAAAAATCATGTTTAATTTGAGGTTTTAATTATATAAATGCTTTTCTAGATTTATTAAATTCAAATGAGGTTTTAATTAATTACATGATTTTTAATTAATTAAACATGGGCATGAACATTGAAATGATAAAAAAGTTAGAATTATCTAAAAGTTATGTTGTAAATTCTTTTCAAAGGGCATATATAACTCTCTCTTTTTTAGTTGAACGAGAAGTTATTTTATATATATATATATATATAACAAATCTTTATAATTTTAAATAAATATATTTTATAGTTTTCCTTATCCATTAGATCTTCATTACAACCTTTTAATCTTAAATTTAGGTTTAAATAAGTTTTATTGTGCACACTTTTGAAAATTAATAAAAATATGGACATTATATGAGACTTGAACAAAAAAACTCTTATAAATAAAAAAATTAAAACAATAATTAGAAAATAAAATATGACACAGAAAATTAATTGATTGAGAAAATTTTTTCTAGATTATTTGTAAGTATTTAATAACACCGTAATAACCAAATTTAATTTAGTAACTTATTTATAGTAAAAATAAAGTTGACATTATTTACAATAGAATAATGTTATATGGCAAATAATAAAGATTATGAAAAAGTTTTTAATCGCTATAATTTGAGCCTTGTTTTAATTTAGTAATTTATTTATATTTATACTCAAAATAGAGTTGTCATTGCTTAAAATATATTAATTTTAAAAGGTACATAAAAAAACTGGATTTTTTTTGGAAGTATGTTATTTTAAATTATCATGTATGAGAAAATATACGCAACACTTTCTCAAGAAAAAGAAAATATTTTATTTATATTTTTTTAGTAGGAAAATATGGATAATCATAGAAAAAGAAAAACATACGCAACACTTTCTCAAAAAGAAAGAAGAAGAAGAATTGAACTATCTATACAATCGAGAAAAAATAGAACACTTGAAGGAAACAAACATCGCGTACTCATAGCAAGAATGATTTTAGCATAGCCACTCAAAATTTAACCGATGAAGTCTAAGGTAAAATTTATATTCATTGTATTTAAATACTAACATATTTCAATTTAATTGGTATTAACATTATTTTTACATATTAAGAAATGTTTATATTATAATATTGAATAGGAGAAATTTTATATGAAGCATTTCATTCCCCAATACACAAGCTT
This sequence comes from Telfairia occidentalis, assembly GCA_026257165.2. Lineage (NCBI taxonomy): Eukaryota > Viridiplantae > Streptophyta > Magnoliopsida > Cucurbitales > Cucurbitaceae > Telfairia > Telfairia occidentalis. The sequence goes on along the minus strand of JAOANK020453651.1, from coordinate 6,291 downwards.
AAAAATACAAGACCATGTATATTTTGTGGAGTATTAAAATTTGAGCACGAAACTCCAACATTTTGTTGTTCTAATGGTTAGGTATAAGTTTCTATATTGAATTATTACATAAATATTAAATTTATGTAATAAATTCAATATAGAAGCATTTCATTCTCCAACACACAAGCTTATAGATATTGAATTTATAACACAAATCAATGATTTACAAAAATAGTTTTTTATTCTTTAGGTACATCTTGCTGAAATTGCAATAACTAATGAACTAGAATATTTATTTATCTCATAGTGTGAAGAATGCATTTTATTCAAGAAGAATGTACATGCGTACAACAATATTTTCTCTTTTACATCATTTGGGGTAAATTTAGATAAAGATCTAGTTTCTTTACATAAATAGGTGTACACATTTAGAGTGCAAAGACAAATATATCATGACCTCCCAAGTTTATTACCGGAAGAGAAGCCAATATTCTTAAAACTATATTTTTATGATACAATGAATGAAATTCAAATCGCATTGAAAGACTAAGAGATGTTGGGTTGAATGAAATAATTACTGAAAAAATAGTTAAAATTTTAAAAGACAATCCTTATGCCCAATTTTTTCGAAGCCTACAAGATCTCCCATCGATTGAAGATGCCATATTCATACAACTTTGGATGTACAAGTAGATCAACATGTCTATAACTTACCTGGAATAGATCAAGTGGCTGCTATTTGGATTGAAGGAAATGATAATAACATTCCATTTAAGAGAGATATTGTAGTACATATACATTTAGGAAAATGCCATAGAATACAATATTATTTCAGTTGTTATGACTCACTACAATATCCTTTACTTTTTCCATACAGAGAAGCTGGTTGGTATCAAGACATTAAAAGAAATGTTAGGCCAAATCATGTCGATGGTATCAACAAGAATTCAACAGAAGGAACATTCAACATTATACGACTTAATAACATAGAAGATATCATCAACAATGAAAATCAAGGTACCTTTACTTTGCCATTATAATTTTCAACATATATTTATTCTAAATATTAAATTATTCATAGCATAACATTTTATTTTAAAATGTTAATAGAAATTCTAAAAGAACTATTGTCTAAAGTTTCATGTAGGGAATATTACTATTATAAACTTGATCGCAACTCACTGCATTACCGCAAGTGCACTGGTCAAAGTGTAATATAAAACGGCTTAAGAGACCGAGTATCATCCTCTAAGAATTGGATTATTAAATCTATTTAGTACCATGATAGTAGTTGTCAAGTTTTATTTAGGGAAACGAACTGACATGCAGCAGGTCTAATCTAGCAAGCGAATAAACTGAGAATGCTAACAGGCACGTAAACAGAGGATAATCAAGGAACAAGTAGCTTTAGGGTGTTGGAATTATAAAACGACTCAATTAATTATTTAACTAAATTCGAGAGATGCATTAAATTACTAATTTTCTAAGTCTAAGGTTTATAAACTCGGGTTTCCCTCTCTTGAGGTTCACCGACTCTCATAAACAACTACCTATTAGATATTTCGCAATAAGAATTTGAAAGTGGCAAAAACAAAACCTATTACGGACCTCACACGCGCCCCTATCACTTTCAAACCAAGAGAAACATATGTCTAAATCCCAATGTCTTACTATACTACCCTCTCTTTCGAACAAGATAGAAAATAGGATGCGATAATTTACGACCCTCTCTCACAAGAAAGATGGTAAATAAAGCAATAATACATTCATTGGCTAAATGAACATAATCATTAAAGGCTGGAATTGAGAAGAAAACTGTAAATAATGTATTCAAGAATTCAATAACGTAATTTAATGGCCATAAAACCAACCAACACCCTAAAATTAAAGAGTTTAGCTACGATACATCATGAAAATTAGTTCTAAACGACCCATCTAAGCCGATTACGAAGTGTAAAAGAGAGAAAAGAAAACTTTCAGGTCGATTCTTTCCCATCTTCGACTCCAAATAGACTCCTGTGCTGGTAATTTTCAACCTCGAACACTTGCCAAGCCTCCTATCCGCTCTAGCATGAATGACCACTGATCTTTTACTTTCTCCCTCGAAACTCACTCTGAAAATGGTGTCCAAAATGAACTCACTCAACCCTTGTGGCGAGAACAACATATATAGTCCCAGGCGGCAGCGTCGAGACACTAGGGGATAACTTCAAGACGTTGTACTTTAGTATTACAAAAATGTCACAGCGCATTTGTAAAATGGAGAGGAATTGTCGAAAATTGCCATCACGCATGTGTAATGTCGCGACACTACTTCGAATTTCAGCTTTTGCCTTGCCAAAAATTGCATAGTGTTGAGACATTATTATGCCAGCATCTCAAGGGTAACACACTCTGCCTTCTTGGTCACTATTTGGGCATCTCAACACTCTCATTTGGCGTTGAGATGCCAACTCTCGAGTTCTGGCTCTTTTTAACATATCTTCTTCGTTTCTTAACCGATTTGCTCTTTTTAGGCTCGTTTTTCAACCCAAACAACACCAAATCTATATTTTGGCCTTTATATGCTTGGTTCCTACAAATTCAATAAATAAAGCATAAAAGTACACAATTTTACCCACAAAACTACTATGTTTAAGACCCTAGAATAATACTTTGGAAGTGTTATCAACTACCCCAAACTTATAGTTTTGCTAGTCCCGAGCAAAATTAAAACACAAACATATGAGAAAACTTTAATGCTAGCTTGCTTCAGACTCCTAACTCAATGCACAATGACACGTTGTAATGAGCATAATCTATCAGTAAGAAAGTTGAAGGCCAATTCTTATCCACCCTTGTGTGTGTGTATGTGTATGCTCATCCCGTTCTAGTCCTTATAAACCTGAAATGCCTTTAATGAAGTCTTTCCTAAGCTGCCCTTACTCTGGCACTAAATCATTTTCAAATGAAGATTTCTAACTTAAGGCAGCTTCTTTCTTTTTCATTGCTTTTCATTTTCTTTTTATTTTTTTTTTCCTTTTGCATTCTATTGTTGGAAGGGAAGGTTGTATCACCTTCGTTCTGGCTTACCCCCGCTTCCTAGGCGCTGAGTATCCAACTTCGAGCAATACAGCAAACCCTTCTTTTTCCTAAGAAAATAGCCTAATCAAGACGTGCTACCTTCGTTCTAGCTTACCTCCGCTTCTTAGGCATTGAGTATCTAACTACGGATAATCCGTCTACCCTAAGACAATACTCGCTTTCCTTCAGTATTTTTGGGTACAACAAGAAAGGTAGAGTGACCTCTTTAGACTCTTTTTTATTTGTTTTTGTTTTTTTTAGCATAATAAATGTTTTTTTTTCAACAAAAGCTACTTAAACTAGAAACTCACTATTCAATAATCCGACCATTTCAAGATATCAAAAGCCTAACATCGTTAACGACACTTTAACCTTCAGAACTCTAAACAAGGGGACTACGTGCTCAAAATACAAGGAATTCAAAGAAAGATTTCAAACATAACTCACATCAGAAGTATACAACTAGTCTCCCTATTTCAACGCACATACAAGTCATGGAAAATCATGGAAAGTCACAGTCCTCAACATACAAGCATTAACAGTTCTACTTTTTAGCATACAATAAGGCGAACAATCATTCACATCATTCAATTGAATAAAAAAAATTTATCCAACATTCAAATCAATTTTAATCAACAACATATTCAGGAACTCAGTACACAATTCACATGTAATCTATCCTAACAGCACACAGTACTCAGGACACCCCACCCCAAACTTAAAATCATGCATTGTCCTCAATGTATAAAAAGAAAAGAAAAAAATGATAGACACGTGGACTGAGTACGACACCAGCACCGAGTGTTCCATCGGTCTTCAGCAGATGCCACAAACTTGATCGCCACCCAGAGCAATGCACTGCAGTGTATGGGTCAGTTTTAGTATAGTGAATATGAGTGTTGAGTGTAGTCCTCGAAATTGGGTTTCTAGTTTGATTAAGTACCACGAATAATCACACATCATTTTATCTAGGGAATTCATTATTGAAAGGAAATCTAAGTTACACTACTCATACTTCTAGATAGGTGGAGAACACATAAGGAGAGCATGCCTTGACCCTAATTGCTATGCTTTGCGACACCAAACTTTACTAACTACGGACTTTTCTATCGCCATGCAACTATAAGCTGAGTTTAACTAAAGTTCGGCTTTCTCTCTCGAGCTCAGCTAGTCTCTTACTAAACATGCAGACTCAACTTCTCGGTCTGTTACCCACACACATAACAAGGCATTACGAACTGTCCATCGATTATTACTCCTTAGAGGACCCATTGTGATCCCATCCTCTTTCGAGCTCAAGGCAAACCCGTTTGTCATCAAGGTTCACAACAGACCCACTAGAGATAATAAAACATGCTTCTCTAAAATAAATCTCCGCTCATCACGTTAGCCTACTACAGTCATGCAATCGAGATCTAATCTAAGCCTTACTCTTTCAAGCCAAAACTTAAATCATGCAACAAGAATAATCCTTGACCACAAGATTAAACAACATTAAGCATATGAAAGCATGAATAATCATAGGGGATATGAAAAAGTCTATAAATTAATAAAGCATTAAATAGAGTCACAACACATTACATACATCAAGGCACAATTCTGCCACTCAAATTCACAAATAAAAACATAAATTCTACAAGAAAATACACAACGAAACAAAGCATAAAAAAGGAAGAAAACTCCCAACAACGCGTGCCAAACTAGTTCTCGACGTAAAAACTGCAATCCCGAGCCTCGGATTGCTCTAGGGACTCCATAGAAAGCTCCCTCTCCCTTTGAAACACAGTGCTCCAAAGTGTGCTCTCAGATCTCTAAATGGCCTCCCCTTTTTCGGAATGAAAAATTGATCTTTTAAAACACATTCTGCTCGCAGCGTCTTGACGCCATAAGACAGCGTCTCGACACTGGTCTTGTTTGGTTAAAGGGCATGCGACGCAGGCATAAGTTACGGGGACACAAATGGACAGTGTCGAGACGCTGAAAACAACGTCTCAATACTGCCGCGGGTTAAGCAGCATGTGCTTGCACGCTCAAGGGCGCGCGCGTGTGGAGGCTGTCATCGAGTAGGGCATTGCAACGCTCGGCCGTTGCGTGTGCGGTTGGCTGGAAGGCGTGCACATGTGGGGAGGTGCGCGGTGTTGAGCCCGCGTGTTGGCAAGCTGCGCTCAACGCTACCTACTGTGCGCGAGGCGCACGCGCTGCCTTCATGACTTTCATCATCGTCTCGACGCCGTTGAGCAGCGTCTCGATGCTGATGATCACAACTCCAATTTTCCAGTAGATTCTAGCGTCTCAATGCCTCTGCATGGCATCTCGACGTTGCCTTTTCGGGTCTTCATGTATTTTGGCCTGCTTTCTTTTTTCCTTAGCCAGAATTAGTCTTCTTAAGTCCATTTTTCAACTTGAACAACTCCGAATTCATCATTTTACCAAATTATGCTCAGTAGCTACAAATTAACTGACACGACCTGCCCCGGATTACCCTTTTTAACCTAAGATGTGTTATGTCGACAATGGATCCGAAGTAAGCCTTAGAATCTATTGTCAGTCTAACATGATCTGATCTAAAAATTATGAATTCAAGTATATTCTCCCTAAACACATGATCATGAGTAACATATACATGTATGCATATCTTGTCAAAATTGCCAATTCAAATCCATATGAAACAAACAACTTAGAGTGCTCTATACATTCCCACAACATGCTAGTTGCCCTGAATGCATGGACAAAAATACTATAACATATGTACATACAAAATAAACTGGTACAAGAAGACTAGCGGCAGAGGTCAGTTCTGATTTGCACGTAGAGAACTCAAGCGTTACTTGGTAAAAATTTAGGAAGAAAAGAGTGAGCTAGAGAGCCATGTGAGTGGAAGAGTTTTTAAGAAATTAACTTTGAGAAAATCAATACAGAACAATCATTTAAGAACTTAAAATCTAAATCATAGAGTTAGAAATCTCATCGCTAAACTTGTACCCCTAAACTGATCATAAATCCTGTCATACTAGGCATCGAGTAACCTCAGACGCAAAGCAGAGCAAACATGTCATACGCGCGCAGAGCAAAATAAAACACCTAAACACGCAGCCCAAAGCCCATATGTGTGAAAAAGTCGGTCCCACAGACCTCATATATCATACATATACACTATGGAAACACATTCTCATAACTGTATTGGGTAATCACCACGGGTACTTAATTTAGTGGTTTGAAAACCTTTCTAAATAATTCTTCAAACCA
>JAOANK020453448.1:0-13174 GCA_026257165.2 Telfairia occidentalis | reverse complement strand
CTATGGTGGGATTTTAATCTATATGACATACTTTATGCAACATATACATTAAAATAATTTAATACATACATCAAATGCATTAAAAAAATAAAATAAAATTGGACCGAAATTTGGGCACCCTAATAAAAATAATTAATTAAATTTATCTAATCAAAATATATAAATTTAATTAATAAAAAAATAAAATAAAATAAAAAATTAAAACAAAACTACCAACCCTAAGTATCACGAACCCACAAACTTGCAGCTATATGCGTTCACTTTGCCGCAGCGTCGCGATGCTGGACTCGGACCCTTTTGCAGTTGCGTCTCGACACCAGGCGATAGCGTCTTCGACGCTGCACCTACTATCAAGTAACGTTGAGCACAGCATCTCGACGTTGCGTCACAGTCTTCTCCTCTCTGCTATGAAATGCATCTGCCAAGCTCCGTTCTTTCGACCAATCCTCATCAACTCTGGACAAGAGTCAAGACCTGAACTTACAGACTCGATTGCAGAAAATAAATGCCCAAAACAACGGGCCATTACAACTTTAATTGGATTAAAGCAATAAACTAAGTGCCAAAATTCGAAACATCCAATTTGCAAAACCCACATGCAAAACGCAAAAAAAAAAAAAAAAAAAAAAAAAAAAAACTTACCCACCTTTAATTCTAAATTTCCTTTAACCAAAGTCAAAGACAAATCAACTTGGCTCGGATACCAAATGAAGGGAATGAATCCCAATTGCGAAAGCGTTTGATCGCTTTTTGTCTTTGAGATCGGGATAGGAACAACAAATTTAAATTTAGAGTACAAAAGATCAGCCATAAGTTTAGGGAAAATACTTGTTGTAGAAGATCTTCCAAGAACACCACCAGTAGGCTGCTTCACTATGTCTAAGGGAGGATCGATTAAGGATTGTGAGTTCCCTTTTCCCGGAGAATTAATCGACAGAATCATTGAGGGAGAGAGATTTGTTTTATCGAGAGATAAAAAGAACGAGAAGAAAATCCAATTCTTGCCCCTTCTTTAAGACTGGAAAACTCGATAAATGGGGTAACCCCCCATGTCTCCGCTCCAATGCAAAAAAGCAGAGGAGTTATTTTTTTTATTTAAAATAAAAATATAGATATATATTAAATTATATTTAATATATAATAATTAATTAATTTCAAATAATAATAATTAAATAATTAACAATTAATTAATTAATTAATTTCAAAACTCACATATTTATGCATTTAAATCATATTAAAAGGCATATCTCTCTCATAACCTATAGTTTTAATATGAATCCAATTCATATTAATTTTACTATATAATTTTAATATGAATTCAATTCATATTAAGGTTTGAATCTTATCCAAACACTATTCCCTCTTATTATGTAGTTTTAATTATAAATCATATTTATAATTTACTATATTATAATGTATCATAATACATTATACTTTGTATTAAACCTTGTTACTTTAAAATTCCCTTAAAAAAAAATTAACTAATTCTTATCTTACCCTTAACGAGCTAGCAAGGGGACATAATAGACCTACAGATTAGAAGCTCCAATAATTAGAGAATAAATTAATCAAACTCTTTAATTAATTAAATCAACATTTATTAACTATGGCTCATTCCACTACAAACCTATGGCTATACACTTTGCACTGTAGATATACTTTTGTGTCCATGAATATAACCAGTCATCAATAAGTCGTTCCTTCACAAATTGCTTGTAACTATAACTAGTTAAAAATTACTGTTTTACCCCTATCTACTTTTTTTTTAAGTTCCACTGATCTTCTAATGAATAACCTGTTTGTGGTCCAATCATAAACAAATACCTCTCGGTCCAATGAGAGGGAGGGACCCCTTGTTCAAGACCCGGAGTCAGCACTTAAGCATGCAATTTATCTACTTTCCCTGCAAGCGAAAAGGAATAAACTTCATCTTGTATAGCTATGTTTCCAACTCTCTACTTGGACAAATCCCTAAAATGGTAGGCATATTGAGTGGGTGACATGAGCCACTCTCACCCATACAAATCAAAGGACTACCCTCATAGATGGGAGTCCAAAACTCACTTAGGATTGAGATTGAGTTATTTATGGTCATTCTATGAAATGTTTTTCTTCATAGTTAACAGTGTTATAACGAGAGATTAATCATTTCACGATCTAATCTTTTACAAACTCTTTGTACAGTATACCCCCACTCACATGTCTTCACATAACGATTTGGATCAAATCGTTTGTAACACTTACAACTCATGTAACAATTACAAAGTGGGTCGTATCTACGGTGTTACCAGGATAAGGCACCCAACCTTATCGATATACTGCAAACTTTTTAGGTTATTACTTGAACAAGATCCACTTGTATGTCTACTATATACTGTTCAAGCTACATTCAATAACCTAGGATCTTAGTTTATTAGATTGAGTTAAAACGATCTAAATGTCAAATAAAATACTTCTTATTTTATTAAATAAATAAATTGTCATATACAAATTACAAACTACGAGGTCCCATGAGATTTAGGACACTAATCCCAATAGTTTGTACATTCGAGGTTGTACGTGGAAGACACTCGCCGGTTGGCAGCGGCGCACGAGTTACGGTTGGTCCAGAAAAGGTAATGTGTTTCTTACGTTGGTTGCCCTCGAAAACCCTAATTCTCCTTGTTAATATTAAATTAATTGGAACTTAGAAGATTCATTATAGTATTTTAGAAAATTGGACCTAGGATTGTTTAAGGAATCGACAACCAGATCACCTAGAATATACTTGTTGTTTTCTTGAGAATCGAGGTAAGTGACTTCGCTCCAAGACAAACTATTAGGCTAGGTGGGTAATTGTTTGACTTGTTTTTTATTTATCTGTTCAATATGCCTAACCTATATAGTTTGAGAATGTGAACGTCATGATAGGTTGGTATGATGAGCATGATGTGTGAGTGGTTCTTATGTGGATGTTATGCGTTATGAGCATCATTTATATGTGGTCTATGTATATTAGGAGCATTATTGGAATATTGGAGGCTTTGATGATTCAAATTATGTGATGTATACATTGTTAGGACCTATGCATAGCTATGGATTCTGTGTTTCATATTTCGTATGCTAGTCCTATACCATCTTAGCTTAGTGCTTACTTGAGGTTCCTCTAGAAGACTGTGGGTCTTAGTTGTGTGCTTATTTGGGGTCCTCTAGGAGACTATGGGTCTCAACTGTGTGCTTAATCGAGATTCCTCGAGAAGGTATACTTCCATGTGAGAATTTGGGAGTCAATTAGGGAGTAGGTCCCACACGAGATGCATGACTGTTTGTGTTTGCATGTTTGAACCCAGGGGTCGGAGCTACTTACTTGGTATTTTTATCCTCAATCTGTTCCTTTTCTTTTCCTTTAGGTAAGGACCACGTCTATCGAGGTGGCTGACGAGGATCAAGTTGCAAATAGGGCCATGGTGACGAGTTTAGTCTTCGGCTTACAAATGATTTTCATTGTTTTATTTAATAGTTTCAAACTCATTGTTTAGATTTTTGAACAATATTTTTCTTATGCCTATTACTTGTTACTTTTATTTAAAAATCGGGATCCCAATACGTAAGTTTGAAACTTAATTATTCTATTTATCTTCTGATTTAATAAATGTTGTTTTTGAGCAGTTACTGGAAAACCATTAATTTCAAGTATGATGCTAGTAGCGGCCCTAGGTAGTCCATGTCTAGAAGTCGGGTTGTTACATTCATAAACTCACTAATTTCAATAATATAACAAGTTTATAGGCGAAATTTTGTTTGATTATTTAATATAAATAGTTTTAACTTAACTTCTACAAGGAATTAAAATATCAATATCCATATCCATATCGATAATCCAAATTTATAATATATATTCGCACATATTTTTGTAAATATCACAAATATTACAGAAATTTATAGAAATTTTATGGAGTTTTAATGAACCTTTGACAATAGGTCATAAATTATCATTTAAATCACATAAATCAATAATTAAAGTTAAACATAGATATTAATATAAATTATAATTTTTTATATTAACAAAATAGATAATAATCAATGTTAACAAATAAATAAGAATTATAATGATTCATTGTATCACATATATATCATTTACTAATGACTAACTAGATGAAAATATATAACTTAATAAAATAATATAGAGTTATTAGTTTTAATAATAAACTATATATTTTTTAGTAATTTAATTAATAAAAATTAAAGAAATGAAATGAAATAATTGAATAAAAAATGATAGAGGAAGCTAATTTAAAAGAAAAGGAGACAATAAAAAAATAAAGAAGATAAATAAATAATAAAAAGTAAAAATTAGTAGTGTTGGTAGGATAGAAGAGAATATATGGGAAGGAAGGAAAAGTTGCAAGTTAAATTGGACAAAAATAAAGAGAAATGTTAGAGAATATGTCCCACATTAGAAGTTTCATGGTTGGGGGAGTGAGAGATTCCTATAAATTCTTCTCCCAATCCTCTTGAATTGTTAATGCTAGTGGGTTTTTTTGTATTAGGCTCATATTCTCAACGAATTGAAAGCTCTCAAGTTCAAAATTGTTAATGGTATAGGTAATCCAGGTTGGCTATATTGATTATTGTAAATATTTAAATATAACCTTAATTATGAGAAAAGGAAAAAAAGGAGACAATAAAAAAATTCTCCTGCAAAGACCTGCTCCCCGAAGAGGAATCCATGCCCTCGTCCTCGCTTCCAAGTTGCAGGAATGGGGCCAGGGATGAAAAATAAAATTCTCCTAGGGGCTAAAGATGGGTAGTGCATCCCTTAGCTCCACCCCGCCTCGCCCCATTGTCATCCCTACTCTCAAACCTTCTAGGAATCAGCCTCCTATCATGCCACCCCTTAGTCTTCTCCTTGTAGATGTTTGCATTTTCATAGAAAAGGTGTTGAAGCTCCTCCAATTCATTTAACTAAAGAAATCTCACGTCTTCAGCAGCATTAATGTAAAAATTCAGATTCTTCAAAGCCCAAAAAGCTTTGTGTTCCAACTCTAAATGCAAATGACATGCCTTACCATAGAATAACCTATAAGGAGACATTCATAGAGGTGTCTTGAATGCAATTCCATAAGCCTAAAGAGCATCGTTCCTACTTAGGTTAACAACCTTCTCTAGGATTCTCTTAATCTCTCTATTTTAAACTTCAACTTGACCATTGGCTTGAGGGGGATAAGAGGTGGATATTTTTTGTCTGACACCATACTTTGCTACTAATGATGAAATGAGATCCTTCGTCACTTATTAGTGTGCATGGAGTTACAAAACGAGTGAACTTATTCTTTTGAAGGAACTTTAAAACTGTTTCCACCCATTTTGACGCATAATCAACAACTATAAAAATTTATGAGTTACCATTCATAGAGGGAAATCTCATAAAATCAATCCCCTATACGTCAAATAACTCTATCTTCAAAATGAATGTAGCAACATCTCATTATTTTTTCCTAAATTTCCTTTCCTCTCGCACTTGTCACATGTTTTGATGAATAAATGAGCGTCCTTAAACATTGATGTCAAAAAATATTATGATTGTAGTTCCTTTGCTATAGTTCTCTGCCCTCCAAACTGTCACCTATACAGTGTTGTATGCCATCGCTCCAGTATGGCTTGAATTTCTACTTGGATAACACATCTTTTAACTATCTTATAAGCACACTGTCGGTAGACAACTGGAACAGACATAGAAGCGCACATCATGAAGAAATCTTTATGGTTTTTGTGTCATCAATTTGGGAGGTAATAAACCAGTATTAAGATAGTTGGCCATATTTTCCAAACAAGTAATCTAAACAACTATAATCTGAGCTGTAGTAAACAATTGCTCATCAGACAAACAGTCACGTATCTCTGGTTGCTACATCATTTGATTTGTCTGCTCAATTTTCGGAAGGTGATCTGCAACATAGTTGTCTGATACTTTCTTGTCTTTGATCGCTAAGTCAAACTATTGCAATAGCAATACCGATCGAATAAAGTGTTGACTTTGCATTCTTTTTCGACAGGAAGTAGCGTATAGCTACATGGTCTTTAAACACATAACTTTAGAGACTACCAGATATGGTATGAACTACTTGAAAGCAAAAACTACTGATAATAGCTCATTCTCTGTAGTTGTGTAATTCAGTTGTGCTTCATTCAAAGTTTTCATGGCATAATAGATTGGATGAATCACTTTGCCATGCTTCTGTACCAACATTGCTCCAACAACATAATCGATCGCATCACACATTAACTCAAAGTTTAAACTTCGATTTGGTGATGAAATGATTGGCGCAGTGGTCAATGCCTTTTTCAGAACCTAAAAATCTTCAAACGACCTATATTAAACTCTAATGAAATGATCTGTTAGATTCTAATAACATACAAAGAGATTTAGAGATTTTAGAAAAATCCTTTATAAATCTTCGGTAGAATCTTGCGTGGCTAAGAAAACTTTTAATTTTCTTAACTGACATAGATGGTTCAATTTTCTCAATGATCTCGATCTTGTCTCTGTCCGCTTTTATCCCTTTCTAAGAAATTTTGTGTCCTAAAACGATGCATTCCTTTACCATGAAGTGATATTTCTCCCAATTTAAAATCAGGTTTATTTCTTCACAACTCTTTATAACCCTATCAAGATTGTCTAAGCATGTCCTGAATGAACTCCCAAAAACTAAGAAGTCGTCCATAAACACTTCCATAGTGGATTCAAGCATATCAGAAAATATAGTCATCATACCCATCTAGAAGTTATTGGGGCATTGTATAGACCAAATGACATTCTATTAAATGCAAATGTACCATAAGGTCAAGTAAAAGTGATTTTCTGTTGATCACCAAGGGCTTTGCTAAATTTTTATCAGCAGAATAACCATCCAAATAACAATAGTAAGTCTGACCCGCGAGCCTATCCAACATGCGGTCAATAAAAGGTAAAGGGAAGTGATTCTTACGTGTAGTTGTATTTAGCTTCCTAGAATCCATGCATACCTTCCAACTTGTTGTTGTTCTTGTAGAAATAAGTTCATTTGTTTCATTAGTAATCACAGTCATTCTGCCCTTCTTAGGCACACATTGAACAACACTAACCCAACTACTGCCTTGAATAGGTTGTATAATTCTTAGCATCTAACTACTTGATGACTTCTTTCTTCATAACCTCTTTTATAGCTAGATTCAACCTTCTTTGCTGTTGAACATATTTGAAATTCTAATCTTTCAAATTGATTTTTGTGCATTCAAAACGACGAACTGATTCCTTAAAAGTTTGCTAAGGTCCAACCAATGACCTTTTATACTGCTTTAACAACTTAATCAACTGATATTCATATTCAAGCGGCAAGTTTGCTGCAATAATTATGAGGAATGTTTATTTCTCACCTAGATAAGCATATTTAAAATGTGATGGTAAATTTTTCAACTCAAGCTATGGTGTCTCTTCAATAGAGGGCTTTATAGGTCGAGATTTCCTTTCACTCAAATACAGTGTTTCAAATGTCCTCATGTATTGAGAAATCTCACATACCTCTGCCTCTACTATTTTAGAACAACTGATCTCGTATTCTTCATTCATAATCATAACATCCCCAAACCGCTAAGTATGTTGCTCATGTAAATCTGTCTCAAATTTATCTTCTACAAATTCCTCTAGCAATTGCATTGCCAAACATTCTTGAACTTCAGCTGGATATTTCATGGCATAAAAAACATTGAACATCAATCGGTGTCCTACTTGTGGCTAAGAAGGGTCTTTGATCGCAACATTGCGTGACCGTAAGTGGACGTATCAATTTTAATATAACACATTTGAATATGGAGTGTCATCCTCGGAATATTGTTTTTAATTTGATTAGGTACCATAGTTACTCACACCTTATTTATTTATGGAACCGATTAAAAGAATAGAAATTTAATAATTATTTGGAGACGGCATTTGGAGAGCGTGCCTTAGAACAAAGGTTTCATCCTATAGACAATAGACTTGATTAATAAAACAAACTACTATATCATGTAGCAATTATAAGCTTGGACTAATCTAATGTTTAGCATCCTCTCTCAAGCTCAGCTAAGTCTTTCACTAACATGCAGGATCACCCTCTCAATCTATTGCTCACAAATTAGCGAGGAATTAACAAATATCCGACTAACTATCAACCTTAAAAGTATTATTGTGATGCCTTCCTATCACGAGCTTAAGGCTATCCCTCTTGTCATTATGGGTCGCCAATAATCCATCTAGAGGTAATAGTTTATGGCTCTAGTAGTAAACACCTACTCTCGTACGATGATTTAGAATAATCATGCATATGATTGAAATAATCTAAATTTTTACTCTCTTGATCTAAACACTTAAATCTATTAATCAGTTTATTCCTTGATCAGTGATCATAGCCCACTGCGTTACTGCAAGTGCATGGGTCAAATTTTAATATAAAATGGTCTAAGTGATCGAGTATCGTCCTCTAGGAATTCGGTTAATAATTCTATTTAGTACCAAAATACTAGTGGTCTAGTTTTATCTAGGGAAATGAACTGGCATCCAATAGAGCAAATCTAACAAGCTAATAAAATTAGAATGCCAAGAGGCACTCAAACAGAGGAAAAGCAAGGAATAATTAGCTTTATGGTGTTAGTGTCGTAAGACAGTGCAATTAATTATTAAACTAAATTCGAGAGATGCAATAAGTTACTAATTTTTTAAGTCTAACGTTCATAAACTCGGGCTTCCCCCTCTCGAAGTCTACCGGTCGTCACAAACAATTCCCTATTTGATATCTTGCAATAAGAATTTGAAAGTGGCAAAAACATAACCTATTACGGACATCACACGCGCCCACATCACTTTCGCACCTAGAGAAATATGTGTCTAACTCCCAATGTCTTAATTTACTACCTTCTTTTACGAACGAGATAATAAAATAGAATGCGGTAACTTACCACCCTCTCTTAAAAGCAAGAGAGTAAATAAACCAATAATACATTCATTGCGTAGATGAACATAATCATTAAGCACTAAAAGTTAGAAGAAAACCGTAAATAATGCCTTTAAGAGTTCAATAATGTAATTAAGAATCCATAAAACAAACCAACACCCCAAAACTAAAGGATTTAGCTACGATACATCATGAAAATTAATTCTAAACAACCCATCTAAGTATAACATAATTTTAAAAAGGAGAGAAAAGAAAACTCTCAAGCTGATTCTTTTCCATCTTCGGCTTCGAACAGACTTTCGTGCTTGTGATTTTCACCCCCGAATACTTGGAAAGCTCTCAATCTACTCTAGCATGAATGCCTAGTGTATTCTGGCCTTGGGCCTCAAAAAACATACTCAAAACGGCACCTAAATCGAACTCCCCCAACCCTTGCAATGCAAAACAACATACATAGCCCCAGGCGGTAGCGTCCAGACGCTATGCTTTAATATTAAGAAACTGCCACTGCATTTTTTAAATAAAGGGTTCGACGTAGCGTCTCGATGTTATTTCGGAAAATCACTCCTAGCTTCCCAAATTTTGGGTAGCGTTGAGACGTTGCTATTCCAGCATCTTAACACTAGAGCGTTCTACTTGCTGAGTCACTATTTGGGCCTCTCAACACAGTTCTTTGGCATTGAGACGCTAGCCCCTGGTT
The DNA here is from genome assembly GCA_026257165.2 of Telfairia occidentalis. Classification (NCBI taxonomy): domain Eukaryota; kingdom Viridiplantae; phylum Streptophyta; class Magnoliopsida; order Cucurbitales; family Cucurbitaceae; genus Telfairia; species Telfairia occidentalis. The sequence goes on along the minus strand of JAOANK020453448.1, from coordinate 3,526 downwards.
CTTGGCTCTTTTTGACATATCTCTTTCATTTCTCAACTGAATTTGCTCTTCTTATGCTCGTTTTTCAACTCGAACAACATCAAATTTATAATTTTACCTATAAATGCTCAGTTTGTATAAATTCAATAAATAAAGCATCAAAGTTCACAATTCAATCCACAAAACTACTATCTTTAAGGCCCTAACACAGCACTTTTGGAGTGCTATTGTAACATCCCAAGATTGTATGTAAATATTAAAGAAAATTTCATGTTGAATTTTAATTCTTAAGTTTTACATTAGATTTAATTTTCCAAGTCTAAATTTAAGACATAAAAATTGACCAATAAATCTTATGGGCTATTAAATAAAATTAACAAGACAATTAAATAAATATCTACACAATGAAATATCTAAGAAATAAAATAATAATTATTATAATATATGATTTTAACAAGAAATGATCTAGAAAGTTGGAGAATATATGATTGGAGAAAATATGATTTTAATAAGAAAGATCTAGACAGTTGAAGAATTTATGATTTTAATGAGAAAAATCTAGAAAATTGGAGAGAAAGGAAGGTTGGTGGATTTCCCCTATAAATAGGGGAGAAGGGGTTCATTTTGGGCACCAAACTAAGAAGTCCCTCCTCTACTCTTGGCACAAGTTCTCTTTCTCTTTTTCTCTCTCCTGTTTAACATTTAAGAAGCTTTTATAAACCTTCAATTATGTCAATATGAAAGACAAAATCACTTTCAACAAAGTAATAAAGTTTTTTCATAAATTACAAATATCAAATAAAGATTAACAATTTAACCAAATTTGAAGTACAACTACTTTTCTTCTTCTTCTTCTTCTTCTTCTTCTTATTATTATTATTATTATTATTATTATTATCATTCTACTACTAATATTATCAGTATTATTATTACCATTATTACTATTATTATTATTCTTTTAAATACTACTACTACTACTACTACTATTACTACTACTATCGTACTATTATTATTATTTTTTTCTAAAATTATTACTATTATTATTATTATTATTATTATTATTATTATTATTAATATTCTAATATTAATATGATTATTATTATTATCATCGTCGTTAGAGACTCAAGCATAATTATACTAATACTTAAGATTTAATAATTATAATTCTATAAATAATTAAGTTAATTTAGTTCCTTAATATGATAGTCTTAAAACTAATCATAAGCGCTCTTCATGGAATTCATAGGATCAAACCATAAGAAATAATTAGGAATAAATAGTATCACGATCGAGGTAAGTAGTTGATCTCAGGCTCTCTTTAATTGGTTTATATGGTTGTTCGCATTTGTTATGTTGCATTACATGTTAAAACACGTTTCTTTATAAGGGACCCCATGCATTATGTATGTTCATGATCATGCCCTGATCAAGTTATTTTTAGGTATAAGCTACGCTTCTAGGGCTAGCAGGGTATGTATGGTTGCATCCTTCTAGACCCAACCTTACATTATGCTTATGTTAGGGGCTAGTAGGGTATGTATGGTAGCAGCCCTCTAGTCCCATCTTACGTTTATGTTAACGGTTAATGTCGAATGCGACTTTGGCTCTACTGACTACATGCCACTTCTAATCATCAGATGAATTAGTTTCGCTTAAGTCCACATCTTCCTATTAGGACAGTAGAACTCCTGTTGGAAACATAACAGATTACCTCATGTTATGATAAGTTCATGTTTTGGGTATGAATCATATGTTTTTATGACACATTGCCTGTGACTGTGCATTTGGGCTCTACCTTAGGTGAGAGCTACTTACTCAGTATATTATATACTCTTCCTATTTTATGGACTTTGTAGGTAAGGACACAGCGTAGGTGGCGTGATTAGACGTCACTCAAGGGGCCAACCATCAAACTCACTATTTTGGTCATATATGCATTTTGTTCCACTATGCTAACATTTTATGGATCCTGGTGGTTTGTAAATGAAACTTTTGTAAACTCTTTGCTACTTGATTAATAAAAAATTTTATACGTTCTTTTAAAATTTTTTGACCAAAACTATAGAAAAGTCTAGGTATGCATGTCGTAGCGATTGGACCTTATTATGTCAGGGTCAGGTCGTTATAGCATGAAAACATTAGGCACAAAAATGCCTAAATGATTAGCAACAAGATAAAAATACTCTATTGCATTAAATGAAACATAAAAGTGTCAAAAACATTACATAATAGTTCCAAATGGTAGTCCTGCTACTCAAATCTACCATACAAAACAAAGACTCCATGAAAAGGACTACAACTAGCTACTAAATCAAAAAGTGACAAAGAAAACTCCCAAAGACGCTTGTATTACTCATTCCCGTCATGAAGTCCACAATCCCAAGCCTTGAATCGCTCCAAAAGCTTCATGGAAATCTTCTTCTTCTCTCTAAAATCTAGCTGCTGTTGTAGAAATTCTCTTCAAATGGCCTTTGCAATTTCAGAAATAAAAATCTATTTTTAAACCTGACATCTGTTGTATCCTTAGGCTTGATTTCAACTAGTTTTGGTCGGTAATTTCGAAGCTTTCACATATTTTTTTGTTAATTCGTAGGTACCGAGCATAATTTGACGAACTTATGGTTTCGAGGTTATTTAGGTCGACAAACGAGTTTAAGAAGACTAAAGTTGGCTAAGCAAAGAAGAAAGGAAGCCAAAATACAAAGAGACCCAAGGAGGCAGCGTTGAGCCACCATGCAAGGGTATTGAGACACTTGAATAAGCTGGAAAAATGAGGCTATGATCATCAGCGTCGAGACGCTGCTCTACGACGTCTCGAAGCCGTAGAACACCACGACGAAGCACGCCCATCACAAATAGCTGCGTTGAGTGCAACGCCCGCGCTCAACGCAACCCATGTGCGCACCCAGCCTCCACACATGCAACACCTGTAGCGTTGCAACGCCATGCTCAATGCCGAACGCCCACACGCGAGCGCCCATGCACACGCTCCATTTCTCCTACCAACACGAACCAGCATACGCTACCGTATTTGTTGGGTTTTTATGTTCTAAAACTTAATGGCGTGTAAACATATTCTATCATCAATGAAGTAGTTATTGAAGTTATTCAGTAAGGTTGTTATTGAATTAAGTATAACTCTATAAATCCAATAAACTAAGAACCTATGGCTATAACATGAATACTTAGATTTAATGTGGAGACATAAAAGTGGATCAGGTTTAAGTAATAGCCAAAACGGTCCATAGTATACGAATTAGGCTGGGTACCTTCTCTTGGGAACACTATGGAACGCGACCCTCTTTGTATATGATACAAACGATGTGATCCTAAATCGTTCATTGGGAGACATGTGAATGAGGGCGTTCTATGCAATAGTTTGCATAAGATTGGGCTACGAAATAGTCACTGTTTCTTTATAACGCCGTTCACTGAAAACACTGTCTAATTTCAATATGATGACCTAGGATACTTGATCTTAATCCTGAGCTAACTATGAACTCCTGTTTATTCAAGATTATCCTTTGATCTGCATGGGTGAGAGAGG
>JAOANK020453350.1:0-13175 GCA_026257165.2 Telfairia occidentalis | reverse complement strand
GTTCTTAGTTTATTGGATTTATAGAGTTATAAAGGATTCAATAACAACTTTATTGAATAACATCAATAACAACTTTAGTGACAATATAGAAAGTGTTTACAAGCCACTCAAGTTTTAGGACATACACACCCAACGTAACTAATGTTTGGCTCCCCCTCTTGAGGTTACCTAGTCTCTCACTAAGCATAGATTCAACCTCTCAGTTTATTACCCACACACTAGCAAGGTATTATGACCTACCCACTGATTATCACCCCTTCGAAGACCTATTGTGATCCCATCCTCTCTCGAGCTTAGGGCAAACCTGCTTGTCATCACGGTTTACAACAGACCCACTAGAGATAATAAAACATGCTTCTATAAAAGTAAACCTTGGTTCATCACGTTGGCCTACTACAATCATGCATTCGAGATATAATCTAAGCCTTACTCTCTCGATCTAAAACTTAAATAATGCAAACATTCAATCCTTGATCAGAAGATTAAAAGCATTAAGCAAGCAAATACATGAATAATCACAAGGGACAAGAAAAAGCCATATAATTAATAAAGCATAAAAATATCACAATGCATTACAACGAGTCAAGGCAGAATCCCCCCACTCAAATTCACAAGTTAAAACAGAGACTCCCTCAAGAAATTACAAATTGAAACTAAATCTACAAAGGTAAAGAAAAACTATCTAAGACGCATGCGACACTCGCTCCCAATGTGAAGCCAGCAATCTCGAGCCTCGAATCACTCTGGGGATTCTATGGGAAGTTGCCTCTCCCTTTAAAAACTCGTGCTCCAAGGTGTAGTCTCGACCCTTCAAATGGCCTCCCCAAATTCGGTGCACAAATGACCTTTTATTTTGCATTCTGCCTGCAACGTCGATATGCTATAAGATAGCAAAAGGCTTCCATTGTGCGGCGCATCCATTGCTGAGGGCTCCAAAATATGGTAGTGTCGAGACGCTGGTCGTGGGTTCGTGGGCTACAACAAAAGGCTGGCGCGTGCGAACACTAATGTCATCGAGCATGACGTCGCGGTGCATTTAGAGGCTATCATCCTTGCTCGTGTGGCCGGCTAGCGCGCATGTGGGCATCTAGATGTTGCTTGCACAACATCTAGACGCTGCTGCGTGTACATGAGGTGCGCGTGCGCTGTTCTTCAATGCACTCTTTGGCATCATGACGTCGTTGAGCAGTGTCTCAACGCTGATGATCTCATCAACATTTTCCAAAAATTTCAAGCATCTCAATGCCCTGTCATGGAGTCTCGATGTTGTTGGCTTGGGTCTCTTTTTATTTTGGCCTCCTTTCTTCTTTCGTTAGCAAAAATTGGTCTTCTTAAACTCGATTTTCGACCCAAACAACCCCAAATTCATAATTTCATCAAATTATACTCCGTACCTACAATTTAACATATAAGCACGTGAAAGCTCCAAAATTAACGACCAAAACTAGCTAAAATCAAGCCTAAGGATAGCACATTTTGGTGTGCTATCAGCCACATCCAACTCCTACAAATACAAGTTCCACTATAATTAGACTTTTACAGTGAGATCTTTCACAACCTCGCTAACACAGTCGTTACACACAAATTGCTTGGTTAACCAAACCAAAGGAAGAGCAAAAGCTAAATCACACAAAGATTACAACAAATGACCTAGAGTACAACATTACATATAAATAGGGAATTGTTGGTGGCTAAAATGGCAAGTCCGTTTGTCGCGATAACATCAAGACGTAGTAAGTAGTGTCTCAATGCTACATATGTGGGACGTGGTCAGTTAGCATCAACGTCGAGACGCTGTGGACAACGTCTTGACGTTGTCCTCCCGATGTTCGGGCTCCAGCATCATCAATTTCTTCTCTCTTCTTTACTCGGTCATCTCTTCACTTCAACGAACTTTCCATGGATGACTATATTGATGATTCGGCTCCACAAACTTAACAATCTGTCACTTGGAGACTAATCATCAATCTACAAATCCCACTGCATCAAAGTCTTCGCCACTCAAAGATAGCTTCCAAAACTCTTGGGGTAATTCAAGACACTACTTAGAAATGTTAGCAAAACACTTCAATCCGAAAGACTGCTAGCATCTGTGATGACCCAAAGGTGCAGGCCATCTACGTGAAATTTGCATTCAAGACGTAAAAGGCAAACCACATACGCCCACTCAAATTAGGTGGTCCTCTCCGTTTTCTTCTATATGCTATGTAAGAAGATCTTCATCAACATTGGCTTGACTGAACTCAAGCCTACTTCTAGGATAGAAAAGTTATCTTTGATCTCAGTATCTCTCTGAGTCCTCCTCTCTAATGTAACAACTCTCACCCGGTCGTGCAACTTCATCAATCCATGTAATCTGACAGTTAGGGTTTCTTAATAGCTCGTTGAGTTGATCATGTCACGTTGACCACCCCACTGTTGAATTGATGGATGAAAAATGGTTGTCATTACTGTTGTTTCCACATCACCTCTATCTGAACCTCCTACAACTGAAACTTGCATCCACCTCTTCTTCTTTGAATCCCTAGCAACACTTAATCTCGCAGTATAGAGTCTAGAATTCCTATGGCCAACTGCCACCTCCTCAGATCCTCTAGTGAGCCTCCACAAATCTTTGCTAAACTCACTCTGGTACTCCCCATCACTCATCTTACCTACAGAGATAAGATTCAACTTGATGCTAGGCACATACCTTATGCCTTTCAACACTAGTGAGCTTCCACTCTCTGTCTTCATACAAATGTCTTCAATCCCTCTGGACACTGAGACCTTGCCATCCTCCAACCTTACCAAACGAAAATTTCCTGTAGTGAAAAATGTGAAAAACCTTCTATATGAAGCCACATGTATGGAAGCAGCACTATCTACAACCCAATCTGATGAGCGGTGCTCAAACTTTGTGTTCTCTTCAACACAACCAAGGCATCATGTGTAACTGCATTAGCCTGAACTTTGAGCATATCTTATCTAAATTTTGTACACCTATTCCTCGTGTGGCCCTTCTGACGATAGTGAAAACTTTCAATGTTCTTCATTCAGCACTTTTTACTACTACTCTGTTGATTTTCTACCATCTTTTCTTTACCCCTACTATTTACAGCTAAAGCTGACCGAGAAGTAGCCTCTGTAACAACAGAACCACTACTTCCCTTTAGCTACAGTCGCATCACATATTTCATAAAACTTAAGTCTTCTATCTCCTAAAGAATTAGACACAACCGTCTTCATAATTTCCTAACTCTCAAACAAAGAAGTTAGGAACAATATAGCATTCATTTCATCACTAAAATTAATACTAACCGACTCTAACTGGCTAATTATGTCAGTGCTCTCATTAATATGGGAAATAACAGAAGAATCTTCATCCATAAGCATGTTTACATACTATCTAACGAGATATACTTTATTATTGGTAGAGGGGTTTACATACCTATTCGTCAGTACCTCCATCAGGTTTACTACAGAATTCTCATTCGCCACAAAGCCTGTAACATTATTTGACACGCCAACTTGATGATGGCCACTGCATACTCATTCATGGTCTCCCAATCTTCTTCTAACATCCCTTCTGGCCTTTTCTTCAAGGCTTTATTGAGTCTCTGAAACGTCAAATAAGCTTGGAGCTGCATCTTCCAATACCCAAAATTCTGCTCATCAAACTTTATGATTCCCTCGAACTTTTTTGCACCTCCCATGGCTCCTGAACCAAAAGCATAGCTCTGATACCAATTGTTGGGAAAATGGGATGCGAAAAATCCCCCTAGGCCTAAACCTTACTAGCCTAACACTATTCTCCTTCCATAGTTAAGCACAGAAAAATACACACAATAATGGAGGTGGTGACAAAACTAAAAGAGATTAAGGGCAGAAAAAGTCGAGACAAATGGTTTATATTGGTTCACCCCAACGAGAACGCGGCTATATCCAATTCCTGTAAATACAAGTTTCACTACAATCAGACTTTTACAATAGAATCTCTCACAACCGTGCCAACACGTTTGTTACACAAAAATTGCTCTCAGTTAACTAAACCAAAGGAAGAGCAAGGGCTAAACCGCATAAAGATTTCACCAAAAGACCTAGAGTAGTACAACATTACATATAAATAGGGAATTACTGGCAGCTAGGGTAACAAGTCTATTTGTCGCGACAGCATCGAGACGCTGTAAGTAGCTTCTTAACGCTACGAATGTGGGGCACGCTCATTTAGCGTCAGCGTCGAGACGCTCTGGACATCCTCAAGACACTGTCCTTTTGGCGTTTAGGTTGTTGCAGCATCAATTTCTTCTCTCTTCTTTACTCAGTCATCTTTTCACTTCAACGCACTTCCGACGGTCGTCTATATTGATGATTCAGCTCCACAAACTCAACACTTGTTAACGAGGACAACACCTCAAATATCTCCACAATGGTATGATATTGTCTACTTTGGGCATAAGCCCTCATGATTTTGCTTTTGGTTTCACCCTAAAAGGCCTCATACAAATGAAGATAGTTATTTTCACTTATATAGCATGGATCACTCCCTTTCCTAGCTAATGTCGGACATTTGTTTGCATTCTTAACAAACCTCTCCTCAAACAAAGTACCACTTAGTACCCACCTTACCACTCATTTGTGTATCCACTTGAGCCTCCACCCAAAGAACCATTCATTCAAGCATCACATTGTGAGAACTATGATGCTTCCGCTCACCATCATAACCTCTTACCCTCAAACAACGAGCCTTTCATTAGAACAAGAAAGAGTTCCAACTTTTTGCTCACGCGCCTGAGCAAATTTTGAAGGATTCAACACCTACCACAATGACCTACCACAATGTCGTAATGGTTGTGAGACTCCACTAAATTTGTTTGAAATTTTTCGACACAACTCGGTTCTTACCTTGGCTCTGATACCACTTGTTAAGAAGGACAATACCCCAAATATCTCAACAATGATATGATATTGTTCACTTTGGGCATAAGTCCTCATGGTTTTACTTTTGGTTTCACCCCAAAAGCCCTCATACCAATGAAGATAGTTGTCCTCACTTATATACCATGGATCATTATCTTTTCTAGCCAATGTGGGACATTTGTTTGCACTCTTAACAAACTACTCTCAAACCACTCCAAAACAACAATAAACATGTTTTGTTCTAGCCCATCCCATTAAATTTCAAGAAATCAAAATTAATTGAAACAAATTCAACGAATTAGTTCAAACCTCTTGGTGCAAAATCAGAGAGAGGACGGAGGAGGAAGAGCAGTGGAGAATCAAAGAGAGAACGAGAGAGATGAGAGAACAGAGGAAAACTAAAAGAAAAATGAGAAGAAGAAGAAGAAGAAGATGTTCGATTTTTTAGGGTTTGGATATGCCGACATATGAAAAGCGTCAACTTAAGTCCCAAAAAAATGTTGGGAGTTCTTAAACGCGAGTTTAACTAAACTTGTTATCGACGTTTTTTTTTAAAGTTAGTGGGTTTTCTGACATTTTCAAAACGTCGGCAAAGATAACAACAAACGTCGAGAAAAGTACACCTTTGCCACCAAAATTCGAGAAAGAGGCACATCTGGGTCTGCTACGAGCTAGCCAGGGAACTATATGAACATATAGATTAGATGCTCCAATGATAAAAAATTAATTAATTAATTTTCATTCATTAACTCAATGTCACACCACTATAATCCATAGTTGCACTCTTATGCACTGTAGGATAAGTTATGTCAATGAATAAAATCAATAAATGCAAGTCGACCCTTCATGAGTAGTTTATAATTATAGTTGGACAAAAGTCTATTTTACCCCTGTGATTACATTTTATACCTTAAGAACTACTAATCCCCTAATGAACAATCTATTTATGATCCAACCATAAACTAAGTCTCTCTTAAGCCAATGAGAGAGTGGGCCCCATTGTTCAAGTTTCAAAATCAGCATTTAGGGAAATTACTCATCTACTTACCCAATATGGGGAATGAGTGAATACCATCGTATGAAATTATGTTCCCAGTTCCCCACTTGGTCATGTTCCCAATACAATAGACTTATCGAATTGGCTATAAAGCCATTCCCATCCATGTAAATTAAAAGACATGCCTGCACAAGCAAGAGTTCATAATCAATGCAAGATTGAGATTGAGTTGTGTATGATCATCCAGTGAAATATTAATCTTCTCTTTTAATGAATTTATGAAGAGATATCAAATATTTTGCAATTCAATTTCATACAAATTGATTGTACATGATACCGACTCGCATGCCTCCATATGAACGATTTGAATCACATCATTTGTAACGTTTACAAGTAGGTTGTATCAATAGTGTCATAAGAATATGACACACAACCTTATCTGTATACTATAAACTCTTTTAGGTTACTTCTTGAGCATGATCCTCTTGTATGTCAACTACATATTATTCAAGATTACATTAGTAAACTAGGATTTTCATAAAATAGATAATAAATATTTCATATAAAAAATATTATATTTTATAAATAATATAATACAAGTTATAAGGCTTCAAGCATAAGTCTCAATAGAAGTTATATCACCTTTTAACATTGAATTGTTCAAACTAAAATGTTAAGAAAATGGAATGACGAGAAGGTTTCTAAATAAAAAGACCTATAAGTGATGGTAGCCTTGATAGGTTAGTGAGATAGAGCAAGGTTTCATTAAGATCAAACCTAAACCAATCTACGAACGTGATCTAGAGGGCATAATGATCGAAATGACCTTTTTACTGAAAAAGATTAAAATGGTCAATAAACCCAGGAATGTTACATTTAGGCCATGGAGGCTTAATAAATGTAAAAGTTGAAAACATGGTTTAAAATATTTCATCTATTTTAGAAATGATCGTTCAAAGTGGTTATTCACACCTATTGATTCTTAAAGTCATAATTCCTGAAAAGTTCAAGAACTAGTTTAGAAACAATGAGGTAAACTATCATGATTATGATATGATCGTAATAGAAAATAAGTGAACTTAGAGTTCCCAAGTATTTTCTGATAGTAAATGGGACTGTGTTCTAACTCTTAGCAACATGTAAAGCCACAAATATGTCGTGAGGAAGAAAGTGCACATTATGAGAGATGATGAAGTCAAGATGTGGGCAGTGGTAATTGTACCATCGTAGTTCTATCAAGAAGTGAAAGGTTATGAAGTAAAGTTGATGACACACTTTCACACTTGAAAATTTCTTGTAGATCAATTCCAAATTAATTGGAACTACATTTAAGGATATGCCTAAGAATAGACATATCACTTCTATAGTTTAGTAGAAAGGAAAGAGTTTATGTGATCAAACTTTGCTTTTCGTAAATTGATTTCAATAATAGACACAAAGCACAAACAAAGTGTTAATTAAAATTGACCAATGGTAAGACTAACACTTAGTTAATGTTGTGATTTATATTGATTTAATCACTAATTTTAGGATAATTTATTATGCTCAATATTATGTGATTTATTACTCTTATTAAGCTAACTTGTATATTATTGATCCTTGTCCATTTAATTTGCCATCTTGTTTATAGTTGCCCATGGTCCACGTTTTTGCGCCCTTTGAGAAAAGAAAGATGAGGCCCAAGCTTTTACCCACTTATTTGGAACTAGTCTGGTTCAGTTTATAAAACCCTGGTTTGAGTTAGTTGAACCAAACCAACTCACTTGATATAAATACATCTTATTCTCACATTTAAACCTAGAAGAAGAGAAAAGTGATTTAATTTGGCCTTTTTGGGGTTAAAGAGAAAACATTAAAGAGAGGGAGAAAGGGAAGTGTCACCGCCATTGTGACTGCCGCAGTTGTCACTTGATTCTTGGAGAGAAGATGCCACTACCGTCATGTGTCGTTGTGGTGTGTTTAGCTGTTCAAGAGAACGTTGGCGATCTCCATTCGAACCCATGAAGTGTGCGACATTGGGGTTCTTTGGGCATCAAAGGTTGTATTACTCTAATCTTTGACATAGGTGTTCCGTCTTTCCCTTGCATGCTTCTCTCCCATTTCGTAAAGAATATGAGTGTTCTTGAAGAAGTTTCTTGTTATTAGACTTCCAAGAACTTGATTCTCTGTATCATTTCTCTCTATATATATGTCTATTGTGTTCTGATTTCTTAGACCTCTTAATAATATTGACTAAGTAAGGGAGTTTATCCTTCTTATAAGTGGAGTAGATCTTCGGACCGAACCACTATAAATTCGTGAGTTGTTTCTCTCTTTCTCTTACTCTAGGTGCAATTTTATTAAGTTCTAACTCATTATCAATTGCTAGAAAATTATTCAGACTCATGTCGAATGCTGGAAGTTAATTTTGTCTTAAAGAATGAGTGTTGGAAATTAATTCGGACCATTGTCAATTGTTGTAAATGGTCAAAACAAATGTTGTAAATATTTGAGAGCAATTAAAAATCACAGTTAACAAGGGTTGTTGATAAAGCCATACGTGAGAGTCAAGAAAGATATATCAATACTTCAATGTAGTGGAAAAGTTGTCAGAAAATCCAACCGCTATTTGGGCTTAAGCTGAGCTGAGATCTCCATGGTAGATGACGACTAAGAGGATCCATACATAATGGAGGATTCTGATAAAAGAAAATAATGGCTTGAAGCCATGAACTCAAAATAGAGTCCATGCATTTCATTTTTGTCTGGATCTTGTAGTTTACAAGAGGAAAAGAGATATAGATGAAGGTAGACCTTCAAAGCATGACTTGTGGCAAATAAATAAATAACAAAGAGACTGTCTTCATTGTCGTTATGTTTCTTTTTGTCTATTGCCTAATAGTTTGACTATGTGATTTAGTTAATATTGTTGGATTTTATGTCCTAAAACTCATGCTATGTAAACGTTGTGAACTTATTCTATTTTTCAATAAAGTGGTTATTGAAGTTATTCAGTAAATTTGTTATTGAATAAGTAAATTGTTAAGTATAACTCTATAAATCCAATAAACTAAGAACCCATGGCTATAGTATGAATATTTGGACTTTATGTAGAGACATAAAAGTGGATCAAGTTCGAGTCAATAGCAAAAACGGTCTATAATATAAGGATTAGGCTAGGTATCTTATCCTGGGGACACTATAGGACACGACCCACTTTGTATATGATACAAACGGTGTGATCCTGAATAGTTCATGTGGAGACATGCAAGTGGGGGCATTCTATGCAAAGAGTTTGAATATGACTGGACCACAAAATAGTCACTGTTTCTTTATAACATCGTTGACTGATAAACACTGACTTATTTCATAATTGATGACCTAGGTAACTCGATCTTAATCCTGAGCTAACTATGAACTCCTGTTTATTCGGGATTATTCTTAGATCTGCATGGATGAGAGAGGCTCATCATCGCCTGCTCAATATGCCTCTCATTTCAGGGGTAAGACTGGGTAGATAGTTGGGGACACGGTCGTGTAAGATGGAATTCACTCCTACCCGACTTTAGGGATAGTAGAGAGGTTTTTCCCATAAGTGCTGATTCTAGGTCTTGAACAAGGGGCAGCACCTTCTCATTGGCCCGAGAGGAACTTGATTTGGTGGTAGGTCCAAAAACCAATTGTTCATTAGAAGGTTAGTGGTACTTAAGGAACAAGAAGTAATCTAGGGGTAAAACGATAATTTTGACCTAGCTAAGATTATGAACAACCTGTGAAGGGTCGACTTACTAATCATGGTTATATCAAATAGACAGAAATATATCTATAGTGAGGAGAGTGTAGCTATGGGCTTTAGTGGAGTGACCCGTTAGTTAACGAATGTTGGTTAGCTAGGTTAAGGAGTTTAACCGGTTAATCTCGGATTGTTGGAGCTCATGATCTATAGGTACATTAGGTCCCTCGGCTAGCTCACATCGGATAAAACCTTATAACAATGAGGTGAATGGATTTGAAACGTTCAAATTTGAATATTTAAACATTAAATATATTCGATATATTTAACGTGTCAACGTTTAATTGCAAATTAAAGGTACAAGAAAAGTTGAAAAAAATATTTAAATGAGATTTAAATATTATATATATGAATAGAGATTCATATTCAGAAAAATTGTTTTTTCGAAAAACCGAGATTAGTGTGCTTTTAATATTATTTTAATATTTGATATTAAAATAATATCATTAAATTAAAATTGGTTTAATTTAAATTTTTATTTTTTATTTTGATTTGATCAAAAACAAAAAGGAAAAATCAAGTTAGTGGAAAAATCCACTAACATGATTTTTTCTTACAAGTTTTTGAGGTGTCATCTTGTTGTGTTACCACAAATCCCACTAAATGTATGAGATTGAGGTGTCAATCTCTTGTGCATTTGAGACATGCAAAATTAATTCTATATATAGAAGAATTATCAATTTAATTAAGGTTAATTCAATTGTTAAATTTTCATTAATTTTGTTTCCAAAATAGTAATGTTCTAAGTGTTAGAACATTTCTCTCCCATCCATTTTCTCCCTCAATTTCACCTCAATTTGGATCCCGCAATCCAATCTAAGTCCGGAGAATAGTCGAGAAGACTCTCGTGGTGGTCGAGCATCCATTCGTGTTCAATTTCGTGGGGAATCAAGGAAGAACTTGAGCATCAAAGGTAAGTAACCTTACTTTCTATTTTTCCTCTTTTATTACGCATGTTTATCCTTTTTATTTTTGCAAATTAGAATGCAATTTTGATCCATTCCGCTGCGCATGCATGTTGTTTAATCCTTCAAATATTGATCAAGATTTTTGTCCTTCAGAATGGTAATATAAAAAACTAGCACCTATATATATTTGGTGCATCTTGAGAGGTTAAGTGTTCCTACACCATAGAAAATGGTTTGCTATTTTAAAAACTCGAATTAGTGGACTTTGGCAAATGTCCAAGTCATAGAACAATGAGGTTTGATAGAATCTCAAAACCTATGCTTCGAATCAAGGTTGACAAATCTTGTATTGACAAATTTATCAACCAAACATAGTTGTTTCCCTTTAGACTTTACATCAATTTTACACATTGAGATGATATAAAATTATGTAAATAAGTAGTTCGACAAATAGATTTTCGTTATAACCATGATGTGTTTAGTACACTACAGTAAAAGGTAGCCTTGACTATCCTTTGATAATGAGAAATTTTATGCTTGTGTATATAGATAAGAATTTGTTTCTTGTGAGATACACAAACACAAACACCCAAAAGGCAAGGATGTATGGAAATTCATGTAAAGATCTATGAACACTCTTGATGGTAAAGCCATATTATGGAGATAGGTTGAGTAATGTTGTGTTGCTCCCCTAACCATAATACCTTATGTTGTGAAGAAGCTACTCGAATAACTATATTTCTATTCAAGTTCCTACATGATTTCAAAGTTCTTCTAAATGAGAAATTTTCAAAACACTTTATGAGATGTAAAGTGAATAATTTTAAAGAAATTTAAACAAAGAAAAATATAAGAGAAAAAGAATTGTTGTGGGAACCAAACTGGCTTTAATAATGAACATGGTAATTAGTTTACAGGGGCTCTCATGGCCCAAAGGTAGAAGAGTCCAAGATTGTGAGATATTTTCCTTCTATAGCAAGTGGGAGTATGTAAGGATATGGAATGTCCTGGGTACATATCTCACTCACTTTAGGCAAGTGAGAGATTATTGAGATTTATGCTCTAAACTTGTGGTGTCATGTAGTGATATAATAAGATAAACTTAAGAATTATATGTGCATCTTATCTTCGAAATTGAAATTCAATGTTAAATCGCTTCTAAGCTACCAAATGTGTTCTTCAACTTGGTATGCAATAAGAGAATTAAGTTTAAGAGTAGTGACTAAAATGATCTACAGTATATGGATAGGGTTTTGGACCTCATTTTGGTGACACTATAAATACGATTCACTTTGTAAATGTTACAAATGATCTTATTCGAAACGTTCATGTAATGACATGTGTGTAGATGTAACATATGAAATGGTATTGCATAAGACTAGACCGCGATGTGTTATGCACTTTTCCTATAGGATTGTTAAAGAAAATGCATACACAGCACAAGAGAAATCATATACATATTTGATCTTAATCTTGAATGTATTATGAATTGCCTATACAAGTGTATTCTTTGATTCACATGGGTAAGGGTGACTTGTATGTTCGCCCAATAAGTCTTCTATCTTGGGAACACATTTAATTGGGGAGTTGAGAACATTTCTACGCAAGATGAAATTCACAACCATTTAATAGTGAAAAGTGCAAAATGTACACTTCTCTATATTTAGTGTGCATATAAGTTATTCTCTTAATGTGCTCGTTATTTGTTGATGACCCCACTTAAGTTAATGAATTTGATTATTTTTTAGTGACTAGGAATGGAAGGATGAGAAGAGATAGCAAAAATATCGAGTTGGACAACCATGTCCAAAGATACAGGAGGATACACATTGAGATCATTGAAGATTTGAAGAAGCACGTCTGTCATAATAGTGTAAAGTTCAATAATTCCATCGGTACATATACACGAGAGAGCACTTCAATGTGTTACGCGAAGTGGAAGGAGGTACTTAAAGAAGTGATTAAATCAGACAAAGATCGGTTGTTGGTAAGTGAATGTAAATCATTGAATTATGATTATAATGTTTATATGAAGACTAAACTACCCTTTTACATGTATATAGACTCATTACAACATAGATTTGAGAAAAGAAGTCATGCATAGTTTCATCGAGCACCATATGCAAACATCGTTTAAAGAATACATAATGGATCTATTTAAGGAATATGAAAAATAGGCAACCCTTGAGGCGAGTTGCGCAAACTCAATTACGCAATTCGTTAGTGTAGGAGGATCATAACATTCTTTACGATCGATGAGAGAGTGACACATGGAAAGTATGACATTACTTTTATTATGTTTATGTTTTTAAATAAATCATATTCTTACATTTTCTTATTCTAGAAAATTGCCAAGAAGAATAAGAAAAATTGGGCGAAGATGTCTTTCAACCATTGTGTGTGGTCAAAAGCGTTCATTAGCATCTAGCTAGAATAGAGAAAGTAACATGTTTAATATATATACCTTCCCTCGTTTAATACTTATTATATCTAATTTTTTTCATAGAAAGCAAAAGAAGGCGTTGACATTGATTAAGTAAATCTGTTTCATCTAACTAGATTTACAAAAGCCAAGGGATGGGTGAATGAGGAAGCACGT